>MU667772.1:33491-67243 GCA_026770625.1 Nicotiana glauca
ACTTGAGTTATTATGGACCTACCCACCCATGTTGATATCAAATTTGCTATTGACTTAACATCCTTTAATTTGGATCCAAACTATTACATTGTTCACTCTTCATTTTTGAATACATCTTCTTAGCTTTCCCTATGAACTACAATCCCATTGAAGAAAGTCATTTTATCTCTCACGATCTCTATTTTTGACGCTCTTCCTTCATTTTTTGCTCATATCTTTCAAGTTGGTAGATAACCAACCTCAAAAAGAAATATGGTGAAAGAAAAATAATGAAAACATTGGTTAAGAAAAGAATGAACCTTTTATAGACGAAGATTTTCTTCAATACATATAGAGCAAAAAACCTTAAGATTTAATGTGCAAACAAACTACAATCAAAGGCAACGAGCGAAAATCTTCGAACCGAACTCGACTTCGACCTCTTCAACCTAGTATTTTGGGCTATCTTTTAAATTGAGTTTGAATCTTTTGGATTTGATTTTTGGTGTGATTTAGCTCATGTTTTTGAGGTATTTTTTTGGTCTTAAAAAGGATGAGAATTGCTTGATTTTTTTTTTCTTGAAAGAAAGAAACAAGAAGAAATAATGAAACTAGTACAAATTTCCTTTAGCATAGAAGAAGAAAATTTGTTCTCTCTATTCTCCCCTTATTTCTTTTCTCTCCTTCCTTCTCAAATTTTCTCTTCTATTTATAGCAAAATTTTCAAATTTTTTCAGATTTTTTTAAAAAAATATTTTATTATTTTATTATTTTTTAATTAAAAGAAATCCCACTTATAAATTGCTTTTATTTTTTTTATAAAAAGAAATCCCACCTTTCTTTACTTTTATTTTTTAGATTCCAACTTTAATTACTTTTATCTTATTTAAAATCTTACTTTTTAAAAGAGAATTCCACTTATTTAACTTTTCTTAAAAAAACAATCCACTTTCTTTTGCTTTTCTTTTAGAAATGCTACTTTCTTTTACTTTAATTTTTTTTTAATTTTTAGATACCCTTATATTTATTTTTTTAATTCCATCTTTCTTTTACTTTTTATTTTTTTAAAATTTTCACAAAACTTTATTTATTTTTTAATTTTCTACTTTCTTTTACTTTTTAAAAGAGAATTCCACTTACTTTTACTTTTATATATATTTTTTTATTAAAACTTTCTTTTTTCTTAATTTTTAAATTACTCCCGAAAATTAAAAAAATTAATATTTTTTGGATTTTTTTATTATTTTAAAATAAAAATAATATTAATAGTAATAATTCACCTTTTAAAATTTTGTATTTTTAACCTATAATAAAAAGTGTAACAAAGTTAAAATAATTGTAGGTTAAAACCCCCTAAAATATTTACATAGAAGAAGTGATAAAAAATATTGTCAAAAATTAGGTGCTCACAACCATTGTCGTCAGCCCATGTAAAAGGTCGTACCGACCCAACGTGTAAGAGCCTAAGGGCTAACTTTGAACTCAAAACTTGAGCGTCGAATGGGCTCGAGTCGAAACCCGACTTGGAGACCAAACCCAAAACAATTAACTAAATTTGCCCAAGAGCAAAAGCATAAGAGCCATTGTCGCTAACTTATACCAATAGGTTGCATCGACCAAACACGTGGGAGCCCACGGACCAGACTAACGAGCCCCGGGGCCATACCACAAATCTAAGGATTCCTCTCAGCTCAAAGATCAGTTCACCTAACTAAAATCAAGGCGATACCGTTCCGCGCTTTAATACCTTAACGGGATGGGAAGAGTAGACATGGAGATGATGATTACACGATAACACTTCGCGTACAATTAAGTACCAGTGTTGTGCAAATGGTCCATATAATATATAAACCTAGGACCCTCCCCCCCCCCCTATTAGTTGTTATTCTCAGATTTTTCAAAAGCTGTCCAAAACTTTTCGAACTTCCATCTTTTGTTTATTTCTTTAAGTTATTTGTGTCACTTATTTGATCTCTCCCCTCATTGCGTATCTCTTCTTAAATTACAAAAAATTGTTATCCTCTAAATTTCAGCACCCTTTAAATCCTTTTCACACTCTTATTTGTAATAATTTTCCCATATTGACAATGCTTGCTTGTTTACATTTGCATTTAAAGTCACAATTGTAGCATGGCCGGGAACCACACTAGTGGATCTTGAGGGGTGCCTAACACCTTCTTCTCGAGATAATTTCAAGCCCTTACCCAAACTCTGATTTTCATATTTAATTTTTTTTTTCTAAAGTGTCCTAATGCACTATAATCATTAGGTGGCGACTCTCCAAACTCTCAAAAACCCAATTCCCAAAGTGGGAAAAGAGTTATCTTCCGGAATATCGTGAACCCGATTCCGCGAGGAAAAAGAGGGCGTCGACAATAAGCCCCCGCAACATCCGCGCCTCTGCGCCCAAAAGACCACCAGATATATGTGTACATGTATAAAAATATGTAGCAAGTGTAGTATGAGTACGTAAATCAACGCGTACCTAATAAGTATCTAGCCTAACCTCGGAGGGGTTGTAACGAGGGGTCGACAACGACAACTACTAGAGGTCCAATTAAATAACTCATACAATAATTCATGCAAATGTAAAGTACACAATAATAAGGGAGTAATCAATAATTTCATAATGTTCCAATTATTTCTTTTAAAGCATAAGTTTCTAGATCATGTGTCCTACCTCAATATCTCAGAATAAATGGCAAGTGTCAATACTAATCAAATAAGAAATACCATAAAATGCCGGGCGTTATTGAAAAGTTTATCTCGTGAATATTTAGACTATGAGCGGTATAACGCACGATTCTACCGAGGTTGTTCGGCCCGATCCATAGTGGTGTTTACACTGTCGAGGGTCGAACGACACAAACCAGAGATGCACCTCTACATACTATCGAGCCATTCAGCCCGCTCCACTAGAAAGGAAGGAATTTATCCCATTCCAAGAAATAATACCAAGGCGTGCTGCCCGCTTCACAAGAAAGGAAGGAATTTATCGAATTACAAGACGCGTGTTTACAATATAGTACATGAGCACAAAGGGGGTTAAAACCTTTACTGATTCTCAATTTTTTTTCTTGCCAACGATTCAAGTGGTAAGGCTGGGCCTAAGATGTATTAAATTTCTAAATCAAATTCTATTGTGTTTTCAATTATTAAGTCAACAAAAAAAGCTCAAGTAATTCAGATATTGCATGATGAAATCCTAGGTCTACCCGGGTATAAACATGTTTTAGCTACGTACGGACTCTCGTCATCTCGTGCATACGTAACATCTACAACTAGTAGCACATAACAGTTAATATCACCTACGGGTAGTTTTTCCATCACAAGGTTAGACAAGATACTTACCTCGTTTTGAAGTTCCATAACCTGCTCCAAAGCTTTTCCAACAACTCAAATTGATGCCCATCGCTCCAAAACTAGTTAATCAATGCGCAAATCCATAAATATATACTCTAATACTCATCATAATTCAATTTATAACAATTTCCAACTCCGCTCGAAGAGTCGATAAAGTCACCCCCGTGCCCAAGCGCCCGGATTCCGAAAATTTTCGAAGATAAACACTACCCATAACATTACGAACTCAAATATATAACTTATTACAAATTTCATGTCCAATTTCGTGGTCGAAATCCATAAATACTAATTTCTAGGTGTTCTACCAAAATCCTAAAATTTCACACATTTCATGTTTAATTCATTATAAAATCCAAGTATTTAACTTGCAATATGTGGAATCGCTTACCTTGTATTGCTTGATGAAAATCCCTCCTTGAAGCTCTCCAAAATTTCCATAATCAAGTGAAAATGAATGAAAAATGGGCCAAATCCTGTTTTTAAAACTTCATTGCCCAGGCAACCGCGTTCGCGTCAGTTGGGCAGCATTCGCGATGTCTTCGGGCCCTACTGCTTCGCATTCGCGGTTGAAGCTCTACGTACGCGATGGCCTAGCTCCTCCAGGCCCAGCTCCCTTTGCCTTCTACGTGTTCACGACCTCCCTGTCACGTTCGCGTAGGTGCCTTAGCTCTTTCTCCGTGTTCGCGTCTCTCCCATCGCGTTTGCGATAGGCAAATCCATTAGCCCCAAAAGTCTTTTTCGCGAACGCATGAGTTCCTTTGCGTGGCGAAGAAGGAAACCAGATATCAGCAACAACAATAACAACTCATTCCAATTTGGTCCAAAACCACCCCGAAACATACCCGAGACCGATCACACCAACCAGTCCCATAACATAACACAAACTTGCTTGAGGCCTCAAATCACATCAAATAGCATCGAAATCATGAATTGCACCCCAATTTGAACTTAATGAACTTTAAAACTTCCACTTCTACATTTGATGTAGAAACCTATCAAATCACGTCCTTTAACCTAAAATTTTGCACACAAGTCAAATTTGACATTACGGACGTACTCCAACTTCCAAAATCGGAATCCGACCCCGATATTAAAAAGTCCACTCCTGGTCAAACTTCCAAAAACCTCCAACTTCCAACTTTTGCTAAATGACCCCTAAATGACCTACAGACCTCCAAATCCACATCTGAACGTGCTCCTAAGAACAGAATCACCATACGGAACTATTCCCCGGCTCAAAATTTCAAGCGGTCATCGATGGCATTAAAATACACTTCAACCAAAATTTATGAAATCCTTCCAAAATGCCAACTTTCCACCATAGGCGCCAAAACGCTCCCAGGTCATCCAAAGCCCGATCCGGACATACGCCCAAGTCCAAAATCATCACACAAACCTTTGGAACCTTCAAATCCCGATTTCGAGGTCGTTTACTCAAAAGTCAAACCTTAGTCAATTCCTCCAACTTAAAGCTTCTGAAATTAGAATTTCTATCCCAAATCAGCTCAGAACTTCCCGACATTTAATTCCGACCACACATACAAGTCATAATACCTGAAGTGAAGCTACTCATGGCCTCAAACTGCCGAACGATGCGCTAGAGCTCAAAATGATTAGTCGGGTTGTTACATTCTCTCTCACTTAAACATGCGTTTTTCCTCAAACGTGCTAAGAACTGCTCTGGAGTTGTCCGAAATTAGTGTTTAACCCCTTGAGCACCTACCAGTGCTACCACAACCTAGTTGAGCACATTAGCTCGAGCCAGTCTAAAGATTCTCCCTTTTATTTTGTCAAAAAGACTTAGAGACAAATTCCAACGTCCGAAAATTTCTACTAGGCATGTTTCCAACATACGAACACCATATTAATCACTACACTATATACCTAAACATGATTGTATACCTTTACTGAATTCACACCATGTACCAGATAATTCACATAACCATAATGACATCCTCTGACAACAATAGTCGAAATCCCGTGAATCTGACACCCACAACGCACCTCATGACACATGTAAGTCCTGTTCCAAGTCTCGCAATATTGCCACGACGAAAGAGATATGTAGAAATTCACAATCACCTGTCGAATCAACAAATCATTCAGTCTCTCCTTCTGTCAAGAACCATCACCTTATTCTGAACTAAGTAACGATAATTGCTCTTTAATATGGCTCATATAAATCCGATCGCACTGATCCCAGGTTCAATAATCTCGTCTTACCCGGTACAAGCTGCTCCGGCAATAATCCACCGTAAACAATATGACGCCATCAATGCGCTAACAAGCTATAACTTGAATATGACACATAAGGAAGAACGAACTTTGGAAAAGAACTATCCCGCCCGCTTAATGAGTAAAACGACCATCAAATACTATGAGCCTTTCTTAGAGGCAAGAGATAGGACACACAAAACAAACATAAGAAACTGTGCTCAACACTGTTGCGGCGTGCAACCCGATCCACACATGAACTCATTGCGGCGTACAACCATATCCAAACAACATACCCATGGAAGCGTGCCACCCGATCCAACAATACACCTATGTCGGCGTACCACTCGATCCACACATGACAATAAATAGGGAAGTACCTATCAAGCCAAAATGCTTATACCTAGGAAATACCCGAACATCGACCACGAGCATAAGGGGTGCAAAAATATAACCCTGAGGAGACGGGTAGCGCCATACACTACAAAACCCAAGCACAACTAGGGTGCAATAAATGACATGCATCTCGAGAGCCATCTTGCTCATATAAAACCACAAGTTACACGGGATCACAACACCTGTGTGAATAATCAAGCCACTTTACAACCTACATGACATAATATAGACTACACGGAATAGCCGACAACAGAAATAACATCCAAGGCCAACACTATGGTGAAATGAACATATCCAGCCTGATATAGAGCACACATTCACATTTAGATCTACTATGGACCTCAAGCCGATTCTGATTGTACCACACTCGGCTAATAACCTTTCTAGGATCTACCAGCAATACAATGCTGTAAAGCGAATCAAAAATATGCATATCAGTATACAAAGCCTCTTACACAGGACACCGATCTCAGGTGACGCTAAAGACAATACCAGCTTACTCTCCACATTTTAATTGTTCCCTGCTCATCCAAGCTCGTAACATTCTTGTCTACACTGAACTGCAATCTTGACCCTCAACTTCCAATTATATTCCTATGTTGCTCACTGCACCTAACTTGCCAATACGCGAGAGTACACGAATTTCATCATAACTCCTGAACCACTAATAGTATAAATACTCCATCATATAGAAACCTTTTACTTAACTCATTTCAGGAGAACCATTGCAACACGCATTTGAATTCTCAAACTGTAGGAAATACAAACCTCAAGTCGTGACCTAAACTGCCATAACTCTTCCGGAATCCATTTACAAAACGAAGCCATCAGAACCACGATCACATTGATTCATCCATTACTAACCGACCCAACTTCTTCCAATTTATTCTCGACTTATCTCCGAAGTAATAATAGCTCCATTAATAAACATAATGAACGAAATTCGCACTCTTTCTGAGTGACTCGCATCACGAGACCACATCGACTCACTACTCATGAATCATCTCATATTCTCTTTATGCGTACAATAGCGTCCCCAATTGGTACACCCATTATGCAGGACCTTCCGCAAATCCGAAGCTATTCCTTCCTTTCCTCCAATACTACACTGCATACCTAATGATCACATAGAACATCCCAAGTCCTTAGACACTGTACTCAAATTCTTGGATCCATTAGGACCATTGTTGAGAGTCACCCACTCTAACTTGGTCCCGAATATAATCAACTCCAAGGCTCTGCTAGCCCATGAACACCTTCTCAAAGAAGCTCCCAGCTGGATCACTTTCCTTGTACATCGCCTCCACACGAAGAATAAACTCTAAGTCTCCCCACAACCTGAACATGATCCGATAAAGCCAAATATAACACACATTCCTCAAATCCTTTGCTCAAATTACCACTGATATCTTCTTTCCTTAGTCGTAATAACTCACCAATACACAAATAACAAGGAACCTTACAAGTAGACAGCCACACAATCAATTCGTAGATGATGGGACTCTCCCACTTAGCTTGAAGCTACCATTACAAAACCCTGGAACCCACCAATATCCCTTCTTCCTCATTGACATGATCTTGCATAATCAACTCGCCAAATTTCTCGAAATCTTTCTGTTAAACATTTCATGAACACTCTGAAGCACTAGCAATATTTACTTATTCGAAATCTTACCGGATAGCCAGTAGAATTCTTTGTAGAAGCATCATCAACACCACGTAATCACTAACCTGCTCACAAGAGATAATTCACCCATGGAAATTCCGTGCCGACAACGATGCTACACTGTGTACAATTACTACGAAATCAGTAAACCCTCCTGAGCCCATACTCATCCACTAGTTGTACAAGTCCGTTCACTCCTCGTTGACATCAACTAAAAGTGCGACAATACATTCCAATCCAAAGTCAGGTTGCATCCCTTTTCATATCAAGCAACTCCTTTCTGTCGTATCCAATCTTCCTCAGTATAGTAGCCAATATTCCAAATTAAGTCCATAGACCTAGTCACTATCCACTATGAATCCCAGATCACTCTAAACTTTCCTCAAGGTGTGTAGCTATCTTACCACAAAACCCATATGCTACTCTGCTACTCTCCCACTTCGGTCAAATCCTCTCCTTTAAGCAACTACCCGCCTTCTGCTTCTCACACTTGGCCTTCTAGAAATTTAACCATCACAAAACACCTCCCACATATCCCTCCTCCTCCTTCGCTGCCCTATTGTTGCCTCAAATCTGAATCCATCTCTGTGACACTTGAGCTAATAAATTGCCACCAACTCTAAGCCTTCTAGAAGATCATCCATTCTGGTGCCATTAACATTAGAAATACCCATTTGATTCCGAAATCGCTACTCTTTGCTATCTTTAACATCGCTTCTTAGGCACCACCTCACAATACCCTACCCTAAAGGCAAATTGATGAAGACCATAACACCGTCGAACCTTGATGCGTTCACTAAGGATGATGACACCACATCACAATTGTGAATTCCACCACGCCCGAAAATACCAAGTCTCGTCTCTTCGTCAACCAAACCTAGACATCTATAGTCTGTTTGCCTTTCCTTCGCTAGAACTAAACAATGAATCTCTGAATCACGCACAGAGAAAAACCTTCTTTCAAGTCATTCATTACCCCGACACATAGACAAACATCCTACCATTACATCAATACTATGAGATAAAAACTCAGGAACATCATAACAACCTGTGTATAGCCCCAAAACCATCAGAGATACAGCTACTAAGTTGAAATGACAGAACATCCTTCCGCAAGAAGACGATAAGAACTTGCTTGAATGCGCGAGGAGAAATATCCTGCCACACGTCTGTAGTACTATTACGGTTCCTCGATTCCCAATTAATAACAAACGCCGAATATCGTATAAGAATGAGTAGGAAGGAAATAAAGGCATAAGCCTTAAAGGAATCAAATCGCATTATAAAGAATCAAGAAGGGAAGTGCTCCTAACAATCTTGTAGCCTCTCGAAGATAACTACAGGCATCTCAGTACCGATCCGCAAGACTCAACTAGACTTGATCATGACTCGTGAGACTTAAGTGAACCTAATGCTCTAATACCAAGCTGTCACGACCCAAAATCTACTAAAGGTCGTGATGGCGCCTAACACCTCCATCTGGAAAGACAACAGTAAATGATTAACTTAATTGCTCATTTTAGTATCTTTAAAATCATAATTTTCATTAATTAAATAATATAAAATAAAGTTTATAGGGTAAAGTGATAATAAATGCGAAATTACAATAACGAATAACCCGTAGGAAATCCCAAAACCTGGTGTCACAACTGTATGAGCATCGACTAGGAATATAATAAAATACAACATCTGTCTAAAATACAAATTAGACAAAAGAACACAAAAAACTCTGATGGAGACTCTACAAGCTGCGGATCGAACATGAAATGCAGTTCACAGTAAGTCCACGCAACATCCGTGCCTCTGCGCCCAAAAGACCACCAGGTATATATGTACCAGTACAAAAATATGCAACAAGTGTAGTATGAGTACATACATCAACTCGTACCCAGTAAGTATCTAGCCTAACCCCGGAGGAGTAGTAACGATATCGACACCTACTAGAGGTCCAATTAAATAACTAATACAATAATTCATACAAATGTAAAGTACACAACAATAAGGGAATAATTAGTAATTTCATAACATTCCAATTATTTCTTTTATAGCATAAGTTTCTCGATCATGTGTCCTACCTCAATATATCAGAATAAATGCCAAGTGTAAATACCAATCAGATAAGAAATACCATAAAATGTCGGGCGTTAATGAAAAGTTTATCTCGTGAATATTCAAATTATTAGCGGTATAACACACGATTCTGTCGAGGTCGTTCGGCCCAATCCAGAGTGGTGTACATTGCTGAGGGTCCAACGACACGAACCAGAGATACACCTCTACATACTGCCGAGGCGTTCGGCCCGCTCCACAAGAAAGGAAGGAATTTACGAATTACAGGATGCGTGTTTACAATATAGTACATGAGTATAAAGGTGGTTAAAACCATTACTGTTTCTCAATTTTTTTTCTTGCTAACGATCCAAGTGATAAGGCTGGGCCTAAGAAGTATTAAATTTCTAAATCAAATTCTATCATGTTTTCAATTAATTAAGTCAATAGAATAAGCTCAAGTAATTCAGATATTTCATTATGAAATCCTAAGTCTACCCGAACATAAATATACTTTAGCTACGTACATACTCTAGTCACATCGTGCGTACGTAGCACCCACAACTAGTAGCACATAACAGTTAATATCACCTAAGGGGTAGTTTTCCCATCATAGGGTTATACAATAGACTTACCTCACTCTGAATTTCCAGAACCGACTCCAAAGCTTTTCTAACAACTCAAATCGATCGCTCCAAAACTAGTCAATCAATGTGCAAATCTATAAATATATTCTTATTATAATTCAATTTTCAACTCCGCTCGAAAAGTCGATAAAGTCACCCCCGGGCCCACGTGCCCAGATTCCAAATTTTTTTGAAGATAAACACTACCCATAACATTACGAACTCAAATACATAACTTATTCCAAATTTCATATCCAATTTTGTGGTCAAAATCGAAAAATACCATTTTCTAGGTTTTCTACCAAAATCCCAAGTTTTCACAAATTCCCATGTTTAAATTCTTATAGAATCCATGTATTTAACTTGCAATAGGTGGGAATTACTTACCTTGTGTGGCTTGATGAAAATCCCTCCTTGAAGCTCTCCAAAATCGCCTCAACCAAGTGAAAATGGGAGAAAAATAGGACAAATCCCGTTTTTAAAACTTCATTAGGCGACCTTCCCTCGCGTTCGCGTTAGTTGGGCCGCATTCGCGATGCCTTCGGGACCTACTGCTTCACGTTCGCGGTTGAAGCTCCGCGTATGCGATGTCCTAGCTCCTCCAGGCACATCTTCCCCTTTCCTTCTATGCGTTCGCGACCTCCTTGTAGCGTTCGTGTAGGTTGCCTTAGTTCCTTCTCCGCGTTTGCGTCTCTCCCATCTCGTTCACAATGGGAAAATCCAGTAGCCCCCAAAAGTCTTCTTCGTGAATGCATGAGTCCTTTCGCGTTCACGAAGAAGGAAACTAGATATCAGCAATATCAACAACACATCTTTCCAATTTGGTCCGAAACCACCCCGAAACATACCTAAGGCCCCCGGGACCCTGTCCAATCACACCAACCAGTCACATAACATAACACAAACTTGCTTGAGTCCTCAAATCACATAAAACAACATCGAAATCATGAATTTTACCCCAATTCGAGCTTAATGAACTTTAGAACTTCTACTTCTACGTTCGATGTCGAAACCTATCATAAACATCCGATTGACCTAAAATTTTGCACACAGGTCACATTTGACATTACCGACCTACTCCAACTTTCAAAATCGGAATCCGACTCCGATGTCAAAAAGTCCACTCGGAATTCCAAAGGAACATCGATAGCATTAAAATACACTTAAACCCAAATTTATGAAATCCTTTCTAAATGCCAACTTTCTACCATAAGCGCCGAAATGCTCCAGTTCATCCAAAACCTGATCCAGAAATCATCATAGGAATATGTTGGAACCTTCAAATCCTGATTTCGAGGCCGTTTACTCAAAAGTCAAACCTTAGTCAATTCCTCCAGCTTAAAGCTTCCGAAATTAGAATTTTCTTCCCAAATTAGCTCCGAACTTCCCGACATTCAGTTCCGACCATATGTACAAGTCAAAATACCTTAAGTGAAGCTACTTATGGCCTCAAACCGCCGAACGACACGCCAGAGCTCAAGACGACCGATCCGGTCGTTAAACTAGAGGAGCATGATGGGCTTAATGTTTTTAATTTGAAAATATGGAATCAAGTTTCTGGGTGTAAACTTCTATGGTCTCTGAGTGAGAATAAAGAGAAGTTATGGATTACCTGGGTACATACGTATTATATAAAGAAGCAAAACCTATTTACCATATATGGAGGTACCGAAACAAGTTTCTTGGATGGTAAGGAAAATATTGAACATGAGAAAGAACTAGCAAACTATAGGAGCATATCCTCAACTGAAGAAAAGGGAAATTTCACACAAAAGCTGCTTCTAGTGCACTCAGAGAAGATGTTGATAATGTCCCTTGGAAGAACCTAGTTTGTCACAATGCTGCATGTCCTAAACATGTCTTTATATTATGATTGCCTTTACTGAAAAAATTGAGAAATAAGGATGTCCTACTCAGATAGGGCATGAGGCTTGATGGTGATTGTGTTCTGTGCAAGTTCCGACCTGAAATTTCTCTACACTTATTCTTTGAGTGCACTTTTTCAAGAACTTTATGGCAAAGTATATTGAGATGGCTGAAATGGCAAATAAATATTATGCCACGGGAATCAGATGAGCGATGTGTTCAAACAGAAGCAAGAAGGAGGACCTCTCAAACCTGCTTTGCTGCTATAGTGTATGATATTTAGATCTAAAGGAATACTCGGGTATTTCAAAATAGAGCTACAAACATGAAAACAATGATGCATGATCTGAAAATCACTATGTGCATTAGAGTTAGGGGTAACATGAAATTGTTTGAGTTTATTTGTTCTTTATAGGAGTTTTGATGTTTTTAGTAGATAAGGTTGTTGATGTCATATGATAGTCATGAGAAGTGTAACTTCGTAGGTTGCTTTTGTTTTGTACCTATTACTGGTGATTAATAATATTATTTTAATTACCAAAAAAAGATATTACTATATCACTAGTGGTACAAAATCTTTCGGGAGATCTCCTTCTATGGTTTATTACGGATATAATTTTAGTCATAAAATAACACAAAAAATTTATAAAAAAAATTCAACAGATTTTTGTTCCATTTTTTAATTCAAATTTTGACGGCAAAAGAGTTCGGGAAAGGACAAACAATGTAAAAATAGCATGGTCTAGCCAGTTTTCAGGCTGGTCATTTTAAAATAGCCAGCGTTTACCAAGTCAATGAAAAATAACTACTATTTTGCTGCAACATAGACCAATCCAGCATAATATACTGAAATTCGGTGTACCTGTGTATGAACTTCCAGCATATTATGCTGAAACTCCAACACACGGAAAGTTCCAACATAATATACTGGAGATTCGAGCACTTGTATGAATTTCCAACATATCATACTGTACCAGTATACTTTGCTGGAACTCCAGTATATTATGCTGGAGTTCCAACACACGGAAAGTTCCAGCATAATATACTGGAGATTCGAGCACTTGTGTATGAATTTCCAACATATCATACTGTACCAGTATACTTTGCTGGAACTCCAGTATATTATGCTGGAATTCTAGTGTACTTATGCTGGGACTCTATGATATTATGCTGGAGTTTCAGTGTACTTATGCTGGGACTCGATGATATTATGCTGGAGTTCCAGCATACTTATCCTGGAACTCCATCATAATATGCTGGAGTTCAAGCATACTTATGTTGGATCTCCAGCATAATATACTGACGTATTTTCCGGGTTTTGAATAGTATTTTCGCTCAAATTTATCTTTACATAAAAAGTTATTAAATTTCGATTACTTTTAAAACCGAGCTATTTTTAAACGACCACTCGTAAATCTGACTATTTTTGAATTTTGAATTTCTTCCCCAAACAATCCAAAAGAAAAGCTGGCACACAAATGTGATTTAAGACGAGCACGGCGCCGTGTACTCGAACACGGGGTCAGTGTAAACAGGTGAGCAGTCGGCCAAGTTGCCCCCCAAGTGAAACTGCTTCACTATAAAACCCCAAATAGAGCTGACCGCTCCCCTTCCATAAACCCTAAATAGGAGCCACCATTTGCTTCTCAAACCCCTACACTAGGAAGCGAAAAATGGATTGTCGAAGCAACAATGAGAATGAGAGCTCGGGAAGCAAGATGAAATGTGAGTATGAAGAGCAAGATGAAACTATAACGGAAAGCTCCAACGTTGAGGTGGAGGAAGACACCGCCATGTGTGAGTTTGGGGGCGACAAGACTAGCGCTGACTATTATTTCGACTCATACTCTCACTTCGGTAAGTTATCTCTTTAAGCTTTTCAGTGTCCCCATTTCTGTTCCGTGATTCCTCAATTATAAGTGCGTGTCTTTGTTTGTCTGTTCTATAATGTGAAGGGTGGCCTCTTGATACATTATCAATCATCTGAGCGTTTGCTGAGTTATTCGGGTTGCTTGTGTTGCCTTAGCAAAAAAGTACTACTTAATGTACTTGTGTGCACATTTCATTTTCATGGGATGTAGCTTGATATCTTTTAGTTGGTAATCACTTATAGAAGCTAATTTTCCTCCTTCCTTCTAATGCAGGCATTCATGAAGTAAGTACCCCCCATATTTCATCATTAAGGGATGGTGCTCTGCCCTCAGGTTTGCTTAAATAGCTTTTACTTCGTGGTTCTAATAGTAATTCTTACTCCCAACAGGAGATGTTAAAGGATGTGGTGAGAACTAAGACTTACCAAAATGTTATTTACAAGAATTCCTTCTTAATCAAGGATAAAGTGGTCCTTGATGTGGGTGCTGGCACAGGAATCCTATCCCTCTTTTGTGCAAAAGTTGGCGCCAAACATGTTTATGCGGTATGAGCTCCATCTCTTGTTCTTCGGCCATAATATTATGCTTATTCATTGTTCTTTCTTGATCATAACTTGGTGGCTGTCTTGGTCCACGTGCACTGTGTAAAAATTTGTTGTCTTCTGTGTTCAACATTATATAAATGTTGCAGTATTAGCTCATAAATTGATGTCGAACAAATTTGTAAAATTGAAGAAGCTAATGCTAACTTATCTTTGCCATTTTGGTTTTCAGATTGAGTGCTCCAGCATGGCTGATATGGCCAAAGAAATTGTAAAACTCAATGGGTTCTCAGACGGTGAGCTAGTTTTTTCACCAAGTCATAAACTTTGTGACACGTTTTCTGCTGTGTTTACATATTATCTAATTATTGGGTCTGTTTGCTTTCTCAGTTATAACTGTTATCAAGGGAAAGGTAGAAGAGATTGACCTTCCAGTTCCACAAGTGGACATCATTATTTCTGAGTGGATGGGATATTTTCTACTCTATGAGAACATGTTAAATACAGTCTTGTATGCTCGTGATAAATGGCTGGTAAGTTGCGTTTAGTTGTGACCATCAAAAGTTGCTTTCACTCGTGATGGTTTACTGTTGCTGCGTTTGGTTAATGCAACATTCAGTTCTTGAATTTCAGGTTCTCTGCTGACATCTTATTGCTTTTATCTAGTTATCCTTGTGTGTATACTCTTTTTGATTCATAATAAAGTTTCCCATGGAATTTGTTACTACTCATGCCTTCGCTACTTATTACAGTAAATGCCATGATTTCTACAGGTATTAATTCCCGTTTTGGAAGATGTCTATCTTCAAATTCATCTTCTGGGCTTTTGGCTGACATCACTTGCATAAAATAGCTTTTTTCTTGAATTATTTATGTTGGACCTTTGTGGTGTTTTTTCTTGTTTATGCAATAAGCAAATAAAAAGCTTTTGACATACTGTGGGGGAACCTGGACACGTGCAGCCCAGGATGCTTTTTAAGGGAAAATGGAAATGATGGAAGAAAGTAAAAGGTATGAGCAGGAAGAAGTGTTGGTAGTAATGAAATATAAGTGGGGGAGTAAGGAAGAGGGCCCCTGTCCTTTTCCAAGTTATGACACTGTGACATTCGCAACCTCTTCTATATTAATTGCACCAAGCTTATTAATTAAAGCTTGGCTATGGGTTCAAAGAAAAAGGCGTGGGTTGCATTCTACCATTGAATGCTAATCTAGACTTTGCCCAACATGTCGTCCCCGCCAATCAAACATATTTCAGCTATCATCACGTTTCCTGCATTGATCAATCCTTCATGCTGATCCTTCTTCCTTTCACAAAGCACCAAGTCGAACCCCAGTCACCCAAAAAAAGGAAAAAGAAAATTTTAAGACACTCAATATCCACTTCAACTTACTTTTGAATTCTCAAACCTCGATAAAGGAAATAAATTGAGTGTACTATGAGAATTTGTATTTAAGTAGTTCATCGCTGGCTTATTAAAGACACAGCAAAATTGGTGACGAGATAATGTGTCTCAGTTTCCTAAGAAATTTTTTTATCCCTGTTTAATGAACTTTCTCTGATTATTGCTTTCAGTAGTGTTCCCCAGGTTAGCTGATTTAATTTGCAAACCAATTTTCTGGAGTTTCTTTTGTGCTCCTCTTTTTGGTTGGTGAATTCTACTCAAAAAGGCTTCTTATTGTATACCCTTTCCTCTTCCTTTACAGGTAAAAGATGGCCTTGTGCTGCCAGATAAAGCTTCTCTCTATTTAACAGCAATTGAAGATGCTGACTACAAGGATGAGAAAATCGAATGTGAGATTAAACACTTTCTCGTCTTCTCCTTGATGGATATTGACTTGCTTCTGTATTTAGCATGCATTTCTCATGGGCTTTTCTGGTTACATCGGTCTTCTTCATTAATGGGCTAAACTGTCACTCTGATTCCAATCATTTATATGCTATTGCAGTTTGGAATAGTGTGTATGGTTTTGATATGAGCTGCATTCGGAAGCAAGCTATAATGGAGCCACTTGTTGATACAGTAGATCAGAAGCAGATTGTTACAAACTGCCAATTACTCAAGGTAATTAGATTAGTTGTCCTCAAATTTTCCACATTGAGTGGCCCTACAATGTGTTGTGGAGTTTTTTTTACTTCACTTACATCTGGATCCTTTTTTCTTTTACAGACAATGGACATTTCTAAGATGGCTTCTGGTGATGCTTCCTTCACAGTTCCATTTAAGTTAGTCGCAGAACGTGATGATTACATTCATGCCGTTGTAGCATACTTTGATGTCTCTTTCACGAAGTGTCACAAATTGATGGGCTTCTCCACAGGTTCATAATTTTTGTGCTTGCTCATGATGCTTGTATAAACTTTTGTGCAATTTTTTTTGGTTTGTGTTTTGGTGGGAGGGGGAAGGTTTGCTGGGGGAGGGTAGGAGGAGAAGGGGGTGTGCACCCAATTCCATCTGTTGATGAAATTGAAGGAAACCGTATTACATGTTGTGCAGCTCCTTGACTTGCTGCTGCACATTTTTTTGGTGATGGGCGCTTGGACTTTATGTAGTACTAAGTCTTTTAATTACATGTACTAGATCTCCGTTTCTGGGTCGGTGGATTGGAATTTTTAACTCATTTAAGGTCCACCCAACTTTACTCATACCAAATAAAATAAAAAGGAGAGGAAAAGAGGGCAATATAGTATAAGATCTTCTTAATTCTGACCATGAGAGCAAATGATATGCAGGACCAAGGTCTCGTGGCACACACTGGAAGCAAACGGTACTCTACCTGGAAGAGGGGCTTACCCTTTGCCAAGGGGAAGCTGTAGTTGGGAGCATGACTGTGGCCCCCAACAAGAAAAATCCTCGAGATGTTGATATAATGCTCAAGTACTCTGTAAATGGTCGGCGTTGTTTTGTTTCAACAACTCAGCAGTATCGGATGCGATAATGCATAGTGTTGAAGAGCATATGATTCTGCTATGTTTTCTGATTGTCCCTCTTTGGAGTAAAGCTGGCATAGTGTTGAAAAGCATATGATTCTGCTATGTATGTTTTCTGATTGTCTCTCTTTGGAGTAAAGCTGGCATAGTGTTGAGAAGAGCATATGATTCTGCTATGTTTTCCTGATTGTCCCTCTTTGCAGTAAAGCAGAACGAGTCTTTCTTCACCAGATATCTATATTCAGAGCTAATATCATTTTATATCCAGCTCACCCTTTCCAGGAGGCAAATGCGAATTTATGTCTATTGTTTCTGCTGATTGTTTCTCCCACAAACTGGGTTATTTTCCTTTCTATTTGTTCTGATATGCAACTACATCTTTTTGGCTGCATTTTATATGAGGCAAGAAAGGACAATATTACGAAAAGGGTGCTTAAGCAACGATGATGCTTTTACTAGTTATATACCTATAACTTGGTAATGTATTGAATGAAAAGGGAAGTGAAACGGGGGAGATGGGGGCAGAGATAGTTAGGGGAAAGAACAGCTGCATATGAAGGGCGGCTCTCTCTCCAAGTTTTGAGAGGATAGGATCTGAGATTTGGAAATATTTTTTCCTGCAGTGCTCTTCTGCAGTTTGACAATGAGCTCTTTGAAATAGGAATTTAACTGATACCAGAGTGGATGTTTTATGGCGTTATTGACCGCTAAGTGACAAATTGTGTCGTACACGGAACTGTAAGCTCCAAATAAGCACACAATCGGACAACTAGAACGAATACCCCCTCCTTTACTCCACCGTAGATAACCTTATTTCCCCCCTCTTTAGATTTGTCTCCTGCTAGGATTACGTAATTGGGTCTTCGATAGGCAGTGAATGCATTCAAACTATGAATGGATAAAATTGATATATTTCATACAAATAAAGAAGACTACTTATACTTAAAAAGTTGGCAACAACAGCAATGCCCCTCATTCCCAAGCAAATTGAAGACGTCGTATGTGCATCCATATTTGACGCTCATTCATTTTAGTCCAATATTACGTAAAATAAAATTAGCGATAAAAATAAAAAAGTATTAGAAGTTCTTTACATTTTCTACATCTCTAACAAGACTACAAGACTCTTAGATTACATATTACATCTCTAATAATGTTGGCAGAGAAACAAATCTCGTGGGCAGAGCATAAGACAGAATTACAAATTTCCAGTCACTTTTGTGCGTAGCTTTTTGTTACTTTTCTAGTCAATATCAGACTACATTGGAAGGGGAGAAAAAAAAGAGGACAAAACCTTCCGCCATGTTGCAGAGCATTGCACATCATTATAGCTCCCCCTTACTGGTTTTAGAATTCTTCTTCCATTGTGCTTTCTTTGCTCCCCACCAATTTCTCATCCTGTGGGACACTCTGTTAGCGTGAGTCTTCAGAGCCTCACTTGTATCCTGAATCCCTTTAGTGATCCATTTCTTCCAATCATTCTTCTTACTTTCTTTTCCTTTAAGAACCTTCCCCTGCAGAAAATTTCCATATCAATTGAACACTTCTGACTGATTTAAAAGTAGTCTATCAAACGAGGCAACTTGTCTATACCAGCTTTGAGGGAAAGCCGCCTTCATCATCATCATCATCGTCATCAGCATCTTCATCACCAAAATTTTGGTTCATCAAATCTTCCCTGGAATACATTTGCATGCCAGGGGCTCCAGGCATACCCTGAAGCAAAAAATGTTGTAAATTCCGAATTTTCAATCACAGGCATAATATAGAGAGAAGTCAATCAGTTGACACTAGTGATAAGCTAGAAAAATTACCTGCATGGATCTCATTAGCTTTTCCATTTCAGCCTCTTTTGAGGACTTAGAAACAAAAGGTTCTCCTGGGGCTCTATTCTGAAGTAAAAGAAGAAATAATACCAACCCATGAATGTGGAAGCTAATTGTATTGCTTATTTAACAGCTAAATCAGCATGTAGCACCTAGGTAATCAAGAATTTATCAGAGAACATGCTATACTATGCTTAGAAGAATAAGAAGCCTCCAATCAAATAACAATGGATTGGTGTGACGAACTTTTCATTGGTAGAATATTGTCATTCAAGGTTGCAAGGCACAAAAGCAGATTTCAGATGGCTTCTGTTTCCAAGAGAAGGATCTATTGTATTTAACAAAACGTTTCATAATAATGTATGCTTCTGGCCCAGCACTTCCAAAGGTTTTAGTCCATAAACATTTTGGTTCCAGCATACAAATGCATATATGCATTATTCAATGCATCTTTAAATCAGCATCTTGCATACAACAACAACAATCCCAATACAGACCCACAAGTGGGGTTTGGAGAGGGCAGTGTATACGCAATCCTTACCCCTACCTTGAAGATAGAGAGGCGGTTTCCAATAGACCGTTGGCTCAAAATCAGCACCTTGGCATATTGTCCAGAATATTACAAGTGGTCATTTTCTATCATTTTGTGTTGAGTCTCAGTCTAGCTAGCAACCAATTTCATTTCTTCCCAAAATGGAAGTGAAACAATACATGTATAATTTGTCACCAATAATTCACAGATATCTCTGTGTTTTTCAATAACCAAATACTTCGAAACAGTACGTGCTCAAGCAGAGCTCACTCTTCCTACAGCTGAATTACTGGCACAAACCAACTACATGTCTGATAAAAGACACAGTTTAGCATTACAACAAAAGATGAAAAGATGAAAAGAACAGGGACTAATTTTTACTGATAAAGCTAAAGAACAAGGACTACTTGCTATATGTTTTACAAAACAAGCTAATAGTGGGCCAGAAGGCAGCAAGAAGGAGAAGAATGCACAGAAATTTGGATATTGGATGAATTTACAGGTGAATCCTCAGTGACATTACCTTAGGAACTGGAGGTGGTGCCTTACTACAAGCTTTAGTCAAATCCTTGCAAAGGAAACATTTCAAAGAATCAAGATCTGGATTTTGTTTGTACAGATATTCTGCCACATCCGTGTCAGAATAGTCCATGACCTGCAAAAATATGAAGAGAGAGATAATTGCTGCAAGAAAATTGTTTGCTTGTCCTACTTAAGACAGCACCATATAGAATCTACTCACTAAACAAGTTATACCTACGTTTGCAGATGAATCAACTTCCCCAATCTAACACTACTAGCAGAAGCGGAAAGGATAGAAAGGAAGGTTTAAGGTTTTAATCAACAAAATCAATGCACAGTCTTTTTCCAGTGGCACTGAAGCAACGAAGGATTTTCAAGAGCAACATACTATTTGCTCTTGCTCGTTTGACTTAGGAAGCCAATGAGTATGGATATCATTATTAACGTGATCAAATCATAATTGCACAAGGAGAGTAAATTGGTAAGCACATGAGCTTTTTATTTGGGAAAAGTTAAAAATTCAAACGTAAGCATCTATCAAGTCATTATGAACCCTTTAAGCATTCATGAACTCTGTGCTAGTATGCATCATTACTAAAACCAAATGCACATAATAAGTAGGAAAACTTACATCTTGACAAGCACGCTCTATTGTTTTACATTCTGAATTACATTGTCCCTCAGAGTCTTGTTCAACCAGCTGAACATAAGTAAATATCAAGTGAAAAACCTTTCAGAAATATGTAAAAAAGATGAACTTGGTGCCCATCATCAGCACTTCAAAATTGTATACCATCAGTCGAATTCACCAAAAAGAAGTTATATAAGGCAAAGAAGATATAGTAAGCCGCAATATCAGAAGTAAAGAAAAGAAGACGGGCATAATTCTTACCTCCAACCTATCTCCTTGTTCAATTATATCAATTTTAAGGATCCAATCAGCTTCCTGCTTCTTTAAATTACATACATTCTCTGAAATCTCTATTATCTGATATTCCGAGATCTGACATCATCAAACCACATCCATTGCATCAGACAAATAGAAGACATTAAGGGAAAAAATAAACCCAGATAGTTAAACGAAAATATCATCCAAAAACCAATTACAAATCTCCATGTTTAATCAGTATTCTCAATTCTGATCAAAATTGAAATTTCCAGAATACTAAATATACGTAAGTGAGCTAGAAAAAGGGAACCACAGATGAGAAAGTTACCTTCTTTGGCGAGATCTCAGCTCGTTTGTTCTGAACTCCATTGTATAGCTGATAAGCGAGCTTCTCACACACCTGACATTTTATATAGGGAATATCCTCTTTTCTTGCCACCCCTACTGGTTTCTTTGCGCAGTGTGTAATAGGCAACCATGTTGTTATCACCATCAATGATAACAATAATAACAATGCCACCTTCGCCATTACTTCTGTCAACAAACTTTCGTTCTGTCTTGGTATCACTGTAGAAGAGTTCTGTTTATATATTTAAGGAGGAGATTTCTACCTTTATTTATTTTTTATTTCATCTTACGTGTCTAACTGTTTCTTATTGGCTATTTTTATCCTGCGTGTCATGGACCCCATTACTCAGCCAATAGGATGGGAGCATACACGTGCCAGGCGCTTCCTTCTGCTTGGCCACACTAAGTAACTATACAGCCGATGCATAGGAAATTTACCCACTCTCCTAAAATTAGGGGGTGTCTATAAAAACCCGAAAAATCGAACTAAACCGAAAATTAAATCAAACCGATCAAAAAGATCGATACTTTTTGGTTTGGTTTGGTTTTGGTTTTAAATTTTAAAAACCGATCAAATTTGGTTTGGTTTTGGTTTTAATCGAAAAAAAATCGAACCAAACCGATTGTAGGAGTAACTATTTCAAATTTATTATTACACACACACACACACACATATATATATATATATATATATATATATATATATATATATATATATATATATATATATATATATATATATATATTATTATACAAAGTTTCAAAAAATTTATGGTAAATGTTAATAGTTTGCACTTTTAATATAGTTCTTTACCTTTACATTCTAGTTTGATTGGTAGTTTTCTTTTGTTTAATGTAAGAAGCCATTTCGTGTTAAAAATAACATATTTTTAATTGATTACTTAAATTATTCATCACTATTTAATTCAATTATCATTAATATATTTTGGTAAATAATAGATTTCTCAAAGGACAATTGATTTGATAGTGTTACACTGAAAATGTAGTCACCGGAATGTGTGTTTGGTAGTGTATGTCTTATATTTAAGAAAAAACCGACAAATAACCGAAAAAACCGAAAAATCGAAAAACGGAATAGAGAAAAACCGACTTAATTGGTTTGGTTTGATTCTAATATTTAAAAAATCGACTTACTTGATTTGATTTTTTTTTTAGGGAAAAATCGAATCATAAATACTCCTAACTAAAACCTTAAACGAAAAAGGGTAAAAAATGTCTCAAATTTGGGTTAAAAATGTCTCTCCCTTTAACAAAAGTATGAGATATATACGTGGAACTTTTAATTAAGTAGATGGCACTAATTATTGGTGTAGACCCAACCCTTAAATAATCCGACCCATCCGAATTGACCCAGAACCCAAACCTGCAATGTTGTATTTCATCTCAATTTGGTCCACTGGGTTTCACCAACACCACTACTCTCTGTAATTTTTTTAGCTAAAATCTTTCACGACAGGGACATGGCATCTTAGGTAGTGGTGTAGGTTGATTTGGTGTTTGCCGTTGTGGTCGCTTCTCGGCATGACAGCATTTAGCGCGCTTGCTTTTGTACTTTAGGGAGTTTCTTACTTGTTGTATGTAAGAAACTTTACTATATCGTCAATGGTGGTTGTGGGATTTGAAAAAAGAAAAACAAATATGGAGAAGACAAATCATATGAGGGGACAAAGGAAAGTAGGCTCAGGATAAAAAGGGTTTGGTTTTGGGTTAATTCAAATGGGTCGGGTTATTTAAGGATTGGGTCTACTATTCATGTGGACCATTAAAGTAGTGCCACTTGTTTAATTGAAAGTTTTACGTAAAAGAGGGGGCATTTTTAACCTAAAATTATGCAATTATGATCCACTAGGTGGAAGGAGGACAAATTTGAGTCATTTTTGACCCTTTCTGGAACCCTGAATTCCTTATATTTCTGGGTCTTCTTACTAATTAAGGTTTTCGCTTTTCATTCAAAGGGTTTGAATTATGGTTTCAGTTCATATGGAATCCGTAAAGCCTCAAGTTTGCAGTAATCTCATTGGCCAAAACGATGAAGTTGCACTAAGTAATCTAATCCAAGAGGTAGTAGACTCGCCAAACTCTGAAAAGTTGTCATCTTTGAGTTCAAATTTTGACGAATTACTACAATGTAGAGCCGACCCACCTTTTGAAACCATTTGGTTTTACTCAGCTCTACGTTTTCGTGGCTTCAGCTCACCAGAAAATGACCCTTTTACAAGAATTGCAACTTACAGTTTCTTGTTCTGCTTCATGTAATCCTTTAAAAAGCATATCCTTAATTGCACCCGTTATATATAATGTGGTTAGTATGGCAATGGGTTTGAAAGCTATGAAAGAGAAGAAATTTGGGAGAGAGGTAAAGGAGGTAAATGGTTTAGTTGATTCAGTTCTTGGGTATGTTAATGTATATTGTGAGGGTATAGATGAGAGTAGTTG
Source organism: Nicotiana glauca (assembly GCA_026770625.1). NCBI lineage: Eukaryota > Viridiplantae > Streptophyta > Magnoliopsida > Solanales > Solanaceae > Nicotiana > Nicotiana glauca. The sequence goes on from MU667772.1 coordinate 57,567, forward strand.
TGATGTTCCAGAGGGATTGGTTAGGCCAGTGAGGTAGCTAGTGGATGTTTGGATGTGGGATAATAAAGGATGTGTGAGTGATTTTTTTCCACTTTTGACTGATGAGGTTGTTGAAAGGGTAAGTGCTGAAGGGTGTGAGTTGAGCGCATTGGCTGGTTGTGTGACCAAGGAGGCATTCTTGCTGAAGTTATGCTTGACGTTTTTTGGAAGATGGTTCGAGAAAAGAATTGCAGGATGAGTTGAGCACGGGGATCATTGCTTCCACCACTGGGTTTTGGAATCCATACTTCTTTGGTTAGTGTCTATGATTGAAATAATTTTCCTAGTGAAGTTTGGATAATTTGGAAGGTGTTTCTCTGGTTGAGAAAGTGTTTGTCTGTGCAAGGTCATAGTGTGACTTTATGAGCAGTAAACCTTGTAAATCATAATACTACTCTGTAAATAACTTATTGTTCTTCTCCATAAAGTGGAAAATTTTAGTAAAGTGCCACAGGGACTGCCTGTCAAAGTGACAAATTATACCCAATCTTTTCAAAAGGCAGTAATTACGATGATAGTATTTAAATAACTAGCAAATTTACCTCTCTGGACAGTTCAAATAACGAAACCTCTGTGGTGTGACTGTGTGCCTAACCTCTGAGAAATTAGGAAGCCTTGTATAGTTTTTATTAACCCAGCTACTCCTCTATTTAAACACTCTTTTCTATTTGTATGTCTTCTGATTAAATGCTGTTGTCCCTGGCCCCTGGAGTTCATTGCTTTAGCTTGATTATGCCTTAAGTCCAATATGAACTTGTTGCTTATGTTGCCATGACTTTTTCTTGGAAAGTTATAATGAACAATCACCCAGGAAGATTTTCTTCTTCTTTTTGCTCTCTTTTGGTGGCTAAGTTGCTGTACTTCTTGGCAAGTGGTTTGGTATTACTGTTGTTCTTTGTGAACCCTTTCTCCACTTTAGCTTATGTCATTTATAAGCACGGCTTCCCGCTATATGTGCTCAAAGGAATAAGTCATTACATTCTTTTTCATGAATTTTGTGCCTGGATCTTCACTTCATCCTGTTGCTCTGTTGCACGGCTGCAAATATAGATAAGGATAATCTAACTTCTTTTATGTGGTGGTTGGTCACTTTGATGCATGCCTACAAAAGCAGGCAGAATAACTGTCTTCTTTTCAGGGGCCCTAGTTGACGTTACTCCTAAGTGTAATGGAGATGTAACTTTACCATATTTTTTATAAGTCAAGATCATTTCTTGTTTCAATCAGTAAAGATCATTTCATTAGTCATAAACCAAATTGGTGTCACAAATATTTACAGAGTGACTCTACTACAGTTATCAAACTCAATCATCACTACACACCAGTATCATATTTAGACCAAGTAAAAGAAGAAAGGAAAAAATATCTGCTAATACATCTAATATCCCTTTCATCATTATGGAAAAACAATCTGCTAATACATCTTATAATCCTTTCATCATTATGGAAAATTCACTGTAAATGAGTTTCAGCCTGTTCACTTCATACCATCCTATTGTTGTAAGAGTTGAGGTGTGAAAGAACGCCAAGGTTTATTGGGTATTTAAGATCAATGCATGATAATGTATTGGATAATTGTTGCCATTTTTATCCACGAATCTACTACGAAGTATAACTTTTGAGCATATCCTTTACTAGTACCAACTCGTACTTCTACATGATGATATGTAGTCTTGATACAATCTCAAATTATCAAATCATTTTTCCCTGAAATATTGACGTATCATCACATGAGAATGATCGTTCTACGTCTCCTTTCATCCGCTACTTCATACCCTTAATGGATCTTCCTGCTACAAGCCTGCTGGATACTTCCATAACAAAAATGACTAATAACTTTACCATATTCTTCTGATTCCTTAACAATAATACATTGTATTAGATATAGAAGGAGTAAGATATAGGAGTTGTTCTTGATTGTTGGCGTTGCTTATTGAATTTGTTATTCTGTTTGTCTCTAATTTAATTCCTTATGATGCCTTTGCTCTTCCATATTCCATGAAGTCTATTTCCGAGTTGCAGTTTTCTCTACTTTGATTCTTTAATTTTATGATTTTCAAACTATACTAACTTCTCCTATCTTTGCATTTAGAGACCCTTTCAATGATGCTGCTGGAGCCATCTCTACCAACAGCCTCCCTACTAGTTAGATATCTTGGCCCCACTCTCTTTGAGTCTTTTTATTCTTTTTATGATAAAAAGGAAGAGTTAAAACATGCATAGAGCAGCTTCTCGAGAGGATCGAACATGTGACATTGCTGCAGTTTGAGCTCCACTTGGCCGCTGTAGCTTTTAATCAAATAGAAAGAGTTAAAATATGTGCAAAGAAGCTTCATGAGAGGTTTGAACATACGACCTTGTTCACAGTATTAACTCGCTTGGCCGTTGGGGCCCTACTGTCGTTGAGTCTTTTTAAACCCTCTCGTAATAAGTGACATGTTCCGCTCCAGTATCCTAACTCTTTGGGGAATTATGTTCATTTGCTTATTTTTAGTTCCTTTTGGCAGAAAATACTTTGTAGAATAATGAACTGAATTTACAATAAACTTTTAGATTGCTTGATGGTTGACTCTAGCGTGTCATAGGCTTCAAGTAGAAGTTGCCCAATTATGCTTTTATGTTGTTTTGAGGATTCAACGGACTTCCCTCATATTTTCACCTGCAATTACTCTGCAGAATTTGGATGATGAGAAGTGTTTAAGAAAGATACTCTATAATGCCGTGGTGCTGGTGGAATATTCTTTCCTAAAGCCTGAGCGAATGGATCAGCTCTCTACCAAGCCTGTGAAATGTATTATCATGACAAGACTGTTACTTACTGCTGAAGCTATTGAGTTGCATAGGTTGGAAAGCTTGGGTGTCATGTTCTAAGTTCTTTTTGAGATGCTGAAGTTTGATAACTATTTCTTTTTTTGCAGAAAACAGAAGGACCAGAGGAAAGCAATTTCTTACACAAATGCCTTTTCTGGTTCTACTTTACCTTCTCTGATAATCAAGTGGATCAGAAGTGCGATTGGTACAGAAGACAAAGCTAGTGAACCAATTAGTTCATCCCCTGTTGCATTATTGAGTAAGTAATTCTAACACCTTTTATCACAGTTTGGTACTAACTACCAAGTTAGGATAGGTAGTTTATGTTATATTGGTAAAATTTTACACCTTGAATATTACAGGGTGGATTCTAAAGATAGGAAAGCGTGGCGTAAGAATCTTTGATAATAACATGTCAAAAACCCTAGCTAAATTGCTGCTAGATAGTATGACGGAGGGCTTTGAACAACCAATTCCGAAAGATGGCAAGGAAAAATCAAACACTGATCTTCTGTTCTACATTGATAACAAGGGAGAAGAAGATGAGGAAGAAGGTGATGAACAGATGATTGAATCTACTAGTGCTGCATTTGTTGCTGCTGCTCACACAATGCAGTCAGCAGAACCTGAAAGACAAAAGCGCAAAGGAAAAGATTTAGAACACAACAGCAGGGTGAAGTTCCTCAAGTACAACCTTCATGAAAATTTTGGTTCACGAGAAGGTCGGTCGTCAGTTGCAGATAGTGATGATTCAAGTAGCGGGAGTGAGGTGGAGAACTGATCGACAGATGAGGAATGATAAAGGTCACAGAGAAGGCTTCCTCTGAGTGGTTAGGAGCTCACTCATCTCTCTCTCTCTCTGAAATACGTTTAGCAGGTTATGTAACAGCAGAACACCCAATTATAGATTGAGTTTACCCTAAGAGAATTAAGATATGCATGAAGGAACATTCTACATAATTTTCCATTAGTCTTCTACTGGTCTTTTCACCTATTCTTCTCTCCATTCTTTATACAAGCATAATGAATCAAGCAATTAGTTTATTTTCCATAGGAAGGTCGGAGGAGAGGTGAATACAAATAGGTGAAATCAGGCCTGCTTGTAGAAGTACATGTCCCTAAATAGATGAGATTGGTTTATCCAAGAGGTGCTTATCTTATTGTCAAAATAGCATGGTATAGCCAGTTTTCGGACTGGTCAATTAAAAATAGCCACCGTTTACGAAATCAATGAAAAATAGCCACTATTTGATGCAACAGAGACTGGTCCCGTATAATATACGGGAGTTCGGGTGTATCTGTGTACGAACTCCAGCATATATTATGCTGGATCGGTACACTTTGTTGACTCCTGTATAATATATGGGAGACTGGAGCACCGGTGCTCCAAACTCCAGTATATTATACTGGATATTTATACTTGCTGGAACTCCAGTATATTATGCGGGAGTTTCAGCATAATTATACTTGAAATCCCGCATATTATACGGGAGTTCCAGCATGGTTATCCTGAAACTCCCGTATAATATGCGGGAGTTCAAGCATTCTTATGGTGAAACTCCTTTATAATATGCGGGCGTATTTTCCGGGTTTTGAACAGTGTTTTCGCTCAAATTTATCTTTACATGAACAGTGGCTAAATTTCAATTACTTTTGAAACTGTGACTATTTTTGAATGACCAGTTGTAAATCTGGTTATTTTTAAATTTCTCCCTTATCCATTTGTTTCAGCAACGGCCCAACCAACAATCAGAGCTTTATACTTGTATGAACAAAAAATAACCAAGCTGGATAATTTAATTACAATGGTATGAACACGATACCAGTACCAAGGCAAACCCATGGAAATACCCTTTATATCAAAGAACGTAGATTTATTCTACACTTTATGAGTATCAATATGCAATGGGGGAGTTGATCCCATTTTCTGGTGGAAGGTATTTCGTAACGGGCTATTTTACAATTATTAGTATAACTAGATGGAAGTGCCCGAAATGTAAGTACCCATGATTGAAAATTAGGCGGATTTTGTGTATTCAGCCAACTTTTTCCTCAGGATGTAATAAGAAAATGATAACAGTATTTGGCAAAATTTCATGTGGCGCCCAGTTTTGCGCCACCCATTAAATTGGTACCTATTTTCTTAAAAAGAATTTAACTGATACCCAATTTTTGGATAACTTCAGATCCATACATATTTTTTCTTCTTCTTTACCGGTGTCTTCTTATTTGCAAAATGGGTTTGTTAAATAGAATCTTTACACAAATAGCTTGCTATATCATTATTTAATTTTTCTAACCATATACGAAGTTTATATATTGATTATACATAATTTACACGTATAATACATAAATTATGCATATATTTTACCTTCGACGGCTATTTTTAGTTTAAGCAAATGGGTGGACGGCCCTAAAACACAAAAAAATGAGGAACGGTCATGGCGAGGTGATAACTATTATTTTTTAGGCCGTTTTTGATGGGCCGATAGATTTTTAGACGATTCGGGCCCGGTTGCCCATGCAGACGGCGTTGGCTATAACACACGAAAATATAGAAATCAGGCAGAATTCCAGTTTTATATCCCTATAACGCCAAAAAACGAGGAACAAAAATAGCAAGGCGATGACTATTGTTCCTTAGGACGTTTTTGATGGGCCGGCAAAATTTTAGGCGATTCGAGTCCGTTCACCTGGACCCATGCAGATGACGTGGGCTATAGCACACGAAAATCTGAGAATCGGGTAGAATTCTAGTTTTATGGCCCTAAGATGCCAAAAGCCGAGGAACCGTCATGGCGAGGCAATGAATATTGTTCCTTAGGTCGTTTTTGATGGGCCGGCACAATTTTAAGTAATTCATGTCTGGTCGCCCGGACCTATGCAGATGACGTGAGCTACATGAAAATCTAGGAATCACGCGGAATTCCAGTTTTATGGCCCTAAAATGCCAAAAATTGAGGAACAATCATGGCGAGATGATGACTATTGTTCCTTCGATCGTTTTTGATGGGTCGGCAAAATTTTGGGCGATTCGGATCCAGTGGCCCATACCCATGCAAACGGCGTCGGCTATAGCATAGGAAAATCTCGGTGTCGGGCGGAATTCCAATTTTATTGCCCCAAAATGCCAGAAAATAAGGAACATTCATGGTGAGGCGATGAATATTTCTCCTTAGGTCATTTTTGATGGGCCTGCAAAATTAAGGCAATTCAAGTTCGTCTAGACCCATACAGATAAGGTGGAATCGGGTGGAATTCTAGTTTTATGGACTTAAAACGACAAAAAATGAGGAATAGTGATTGCGAGACAATGACTATTATTCTTTAGGTCATTTTTGACGGGCTGACAAAATTTTACGCGATTCGTGTCCGGTCGCCCATACCCATGTAATTGGCATGGGCTATGGCATACGAAAATATGAGAATCGTGCGGAATTCCTATTTTATGGTCCTAAAATACCAAAAAATGAGAAACGGTCATGGAAATGCGATGACTATTGTTCCTTAGGTCATTTTTGATGGTCCAGCAAAATTTTATGCGATTCGGGTCCGGTCGCCCAGACCCATGCAAATGGCGTGGGCTATAGCACATGAAAAATTAGGAATGAGGCAGAATTTTAATTTTATTGATTCAGGTTCGTTCGCCTGGACCTATGCATATGTCATGGGCTATAACACACAAAAATTTGAGAATCAGGCGGAATTCCAGTTTTACGTCCCTAAAATGCCAAAAAAGAGCAACGGTCATGGCAAGGCAATGACTATTATTCTTTAGGTCATTTTTGACGGGCCAAAAGAATTTTAGGTGATACGAGTCTGGTCGCCCGGACCCATGCAGATAACATAGGCTATAATACACGAAAATTTAAGAATCAGGCGGAATTTAAATTTTATGGCCCTAAAATGACAAAAACTAGGAAGGTCATGGAGAGGCGATGACTATTGTTCTTTAGGTCAGTTTTGGTCGATCGAAATTTTTTTAGGGGATCGGGGTCCGGTTGCCTGGACCCATGCAGATGGCATGGGCTATAACATATGAAAATGAGGGAGTAGGACGAATTTTAAATTTTGGTTCTAAAATTCCAAAAAACGAGGAACGATAATAGCGAGACGATGACTATTGATATTTAGGTTATTTTTGATGGGCCGACAATATTTTAGGCGATTCAGGTCTAGTTTCCCGGACCCATGCTTATGGCGTGGGCTATAGCACACAAAAATCTTGAATTTCGGCAGAATTCTAGTTTTACGGCCCTAAAATGCGAAAGAACGAGGAATGGTCATAGCGAGGCTATAACTATTATTCCTTGGGTTGTTTTTGATGGGCCTACCATTCTTTAGGCGATTCGGGTCCGGTTACCCAGACCCATGCAGATGACGCGAGTCATAGCACAAGAAAATTTGGGAATCAGATAAAATTCAACTTTTATGCCCTAAAATGCAAACAATAAGGAACAATCATGGCGAGGCAATTACGATTGTTCCTTAGGTCGTTTTGGATGGGCCGACAATATTTTAGGAGATTTGGGTCCGGTCGCCCGGACCCAAGTAGATGGCATTGGCTACAGCACATAAAAATCTGAGAATCAGGCGGAGTTCAAGTTTTAGGGCCCAAAAATGCCAAAAAATGAGGAACGGTCATGGCGAGGTGATTACTATTATTTTCTTAAGTCGTTTTTGTTGGCCTGAAAAGTTTTTAAGCGATTCAGGTTCGGTCGTCCAGACCCATACATATGGCGTGGGATATAACATACAAAAATCTAAGAATCGGGCAGAATTTTAATTTTAAGTGATTATGGTCTAGTCGCCCGGACCTATGCATATGGCATGGGCTATATCACATAAAAATCTACAAATTGGGCAAAATTCTAGTTTTATGGCCCTAAAATGCCAGAAAACGAGGAACTGTCATGGCGAGACAATGATTATTGTTTCTTAGGTCACTTTTGATGGGCCGACAAAACTTTAGGCGATACGAGTCCGGTCGTCTGGACCCATGCAGATGGCGTGGGTTGTAACACATGAAAATCTAGGAATCGGGCGGAATTCCAGTTTTACGGCCCTAAAACGCCAAAGAAGGAGGAATGTTCATGGCAAGACAATGACTATTATTCTTTAGGTCGTTTTTGATGGGCCGACAATATTTTGAATCTATTCGGGTCCGATCACCCGGACCCATGCAGATGACATGGGTTATAGAGTACGAAAATTTGAGAATCGGACAGTTCCAGTTTATGGTCCTAAAATACCAAAAAATTAGGAATGATCATAGCGAGGCGATAACTATTATTCCTTAGGTCATTTTTAATGGGCCGACAATATTTTATGCAATTCGGGTCTGGTGGCTCGGACACATGCAGATGACGCCGACAGTAGCACACAAAAATCTGGGAATCAGATGGAATTTATGTTTTATGCCGTTAAATGCAAAACAATGAGAAACGGTCATGGTGAGGCGATCTATTGTTTCCTTAGGTTATTTTTCTTGGCCCGAAATTTTTTTAGGCGATTTAGGTCTAGTCGCCTGGACCAACGCAGATGGCGCGGGGTATAGCAAACGAAAATCTAAGAATCGGGAAGAATTCTAGTTTTATGCGATTATAGTCCAGTCGCCTGGATCCATGCAGATGGCATGGGCTATATCACACGAAAATCTGCGAATTGGGCAGAATTCTAGCTTTTTGGCCCTAAAATGCCAAAAAATGAGGAATGGTCATGGTGAGGCAATGAATATTATTCCTTAGTTCATTTTTGATGGGCCAAAAAAATTTAAGACGGTATGGATCCGGTCGCCTCAATCCCATGTAGATGACATGGGTTATAGGCTTATAGCAAACGAAAATTTAGAAATAAACTAGAATTCTAGTTTTATGGTCCTAAAACGCTCAGAAACGAGGAACGGTCATGGCGAGGCGATGATTATTATTCCTTATGTCATTTTTTGATGAGCCAAAAATATTTAGGCAATTCGGGTCCAGTCACCCAGATCCATACAGATGGCGTGGGTTATAGCACATGAAAATTTGGGTATCACGCGGAATTTTATTTTTATGGCACTAAAATGCCAAAAAATAAGTAAAGGTCATGGCGAGGTGACGACTATTGCTCCTTAGGTCATTCTTGATGGGCCGACAAAATTTTACGCGATCCGGGTGTGGTCGCCCTGACCCATGTAGATGGCGAGGTCTATTGCACACGAAAATTTAGGAATCGGGCGGAATTCCTGTTTTATGGCCATAAAATGCTAAAAAAGAGGATTGGTTATGGCGAGGCGATGACTATTGTTCCTTAAGTTATTTTTGATGGGCCAACCAAATTTTAGGCAATTCGGGTCTGGTTTCCCGGATCCATGTAGATGGCTTGGGGTATAACACACAAAAATTTGAGAATCGGGTGAAATTCTAGTTTTATGTCCCTAAAATGCCAAGAAATGAGGAACAGTCATGGCGAGACGATCACTATTGTTCTTTAGGTCATTTTTGATTGGCCAAATTTTTTTTATGCGATCCGAGTTCGGTCGTCCGGACCCATATAGATGGCATGTGCTGTAACACACGAAAATGTGGGAGTAGGATGGATTTTTGATTTTATGGCCCTAAAATGCAGAAAAACAAGGAACGGTTGGTGAGACGATGACTATTGATCCTTAGGTGATTTTGATGGGCCGACAATATTTTAGGCGATTCAGCTCCAGATAACGTGGGTGATGATAGGCTATAATTACGTGTTTTAGTCGATTATTACACTCTAATTTAATGCACTTTAGTTGAGTTTGCGCTTTAATCGCTAGTATTTTGCACTAATTGTGTATTTTATGCCTTGTA
>MU667773.1:4410-35292 GCA_026770625.1 Nicotiana glauca
CAATCTTGACAATTAGATAATGATGAAAAGTACTGCTATGTGTTGAAATACTTGGGCTATAAGCCAACATTGAAACAAAGAGTTATTCATGCTAGCTATGTGCTCACTTACTTGTGATTGCAACTTGAATTATCCTTGGTATATGTGTCTATTACCACAACTTGTAAGATGAATATCAAAAAGGGGAAACAATGTGGTGATGGTGGCCATGAGTGCCCCAGGAACTGTTATGATATGTGTGAGATAAAGACTTGAAGTGTTGACTAATGAGAATGGAGTAATGCCTCCAATGAGGTGACCTAGACGATCGGGTCGTGATCGGACACCATGACGCACACATGGTGGTAATGTGCTGATATTGAATTTCGGATAAGGGAAATGAATTATTGATTGAGAGTAATGCCTCCAATAAGGTGACCTAGCCGGTCGGGTCGTGGCTGGACTCTGCTCGAGATGGCGGTGGTAATGAGAATAGTGGTAAACATGTGATGGATATGCCCAGATCTATGTTGTGGAAATTGTATGAAAGATTATATGAATTGTTTGTTGATTTGCCCGTATAAATTGCTTGTATTTATTTGATAGTTCTTTCTAGTAAAATGGTATTTAGTTATACATACCAGTACAATTCAAATGTACTGACGTCCCTTTTGTCGGGGGCACTATATTCGTGTTATGATTGTTGTCACACCTCCTTTTTCCGCCTACACCCCGCAAGGGCGTAAAGGAGTTTTTCCACTTAAAGGACAATCGAAACAGGATTTAATTATTAATTATTCAGAGTCGCCGCTTGGGAGATTATTGGTGTCCCAAGCCACCGGTTTTAATCCTGAACCGAGGAAAAATATAACTCTGTTAACAGTCCGTGAACCAGAAATCCTGAGTAAGGAATTCTGTTAACCCGGGAGAAGGTGTTAGGCATTCCTGGGTTCCATGGTTCTAGCACGGTCGCTTAACTGTTGTATTTAATTTTATCTGATTTTAAAAAAAACATGTTCTTACTTATGTGCCTTTTATTAGTAACCCGCTTTTATTATATATTTATTTTTAATAAGAATTGCAACGTCGTAAAAATGTATCTTGAACCACGTCGCACCAGTGCACCCGTAGCTTTTGATACATTTCGACTTCGTTGAGATTTAGATTTGGGTCACATTAATGTGCACCCGAGTTTAAGAAAGTAATTTAATTAAATCGTGCCTAAAGATTCTAGCGTAGTATTATTTTTGGAGAAGGCCGTGAAATTCACTAAACGGCCCTCCCAAATTCTAATTATTTTAATAACCATCTATTAAGGGCCCCGCATTTATATTTCGTTTGGCGAGGCTCATCTCGTCATTTATTTTAAAGCCAACCTAAGCGCAACTACAATTATCTACTTAATTTTGTCTCTAAAATAAAGGAAAAAGTCCTAATTAATTTGTTATAGGGAAGAAAAAAAAACTTCAGTCTGCCGCATAAGCACTAACAAGTCAAATGTTGTTTCAGACTTGGGTCCAGAAGCCCAATATGTACGCTGGATCAGAGCTTTCAACAGTGGGCCTCAGGCAGGCCCAATCCAGGCGATGATGGAACATGCCTCATTCGTGAGGCTAAGGGATCGAATCCTTGAATTAGCAAACCACAATTTGAACATATTATTCCAACTGAATCCAAACCAAACACCCACTGAAACTAGCACGATATTTCACTCAATTGAACGAGACTGTAGCATGTCAATGTTAAAAATCATCTAAATAGATCATCACACCCTTCTGACCTTAAAAGGTAAATAATCAATTTACTGTCAAACTTAGATTTATCAATACGATAGCCATTAACTTTGCCAATAACAATACGAGATCCCAGTTGTCAATTATGAAACAACAATAAATTTAAACATGCTAACTATTATATCAGACTTTGGTTCATTATCGGAATTCCTATTTCTGAGCTTAAACACTATTGTGTTCTAATGAGCTTGGGAACATGCAAACTATAACAAACTAACTATTATAACAAACTAAATTCTATAATTGTTTAGCCAAAACTAACACACATATTAACCAAACAAATTAACTGAACGATGGCCTATTGACATTACTCACTTCAGCCTAAGAATGATAAATCACAGAGTTCACTTTAGGTACAGGTCTTAGATCTACTGGTCAACAAACAAATTGAGGTAACACAACTAATTTAATACAGTTTCAATACTACAAAACTAAATAAATACAAGGCCAAAACGGCTAAACACAGCAGGAGTTTCAGCCAACATCAAAATGCACTGACGTTTCCATTTCATCAGAGAAGTTACAATATGTACCTGGATTTCAATAGAACAAAGAACAAAAGGAAGTCAACAGCAGCTTAAACACAGCAGGCCAATGGAGTTCCAATTAGATCCAAATGCACAGCCCAAAATAAGTTTGAAAATCAACAGCAACAACAAGTAACCAAACTCAATGGACTCAATTGAACTTAAATACACTTAAAATAGGAATTGTAAGCTGCAGATTAATTCCAGCCCCCTCCAGGTGACCAAAACAAAACCAGAAATCCAAAGCTACCCCAATTTCAACCCCAGCAGACGTGAAACCACTTGAACAGTACCACACAACTTCAATAAACCCAAAACTTAATGTAAAACTATCAAAATGTGAGGAAAACTAGCCAATATCAGAATCAGCTCTGCAAAATTCTTGATGAAACAGTATATTTTTTGATTTTTCAGTATTTTGTTGTTTTGTTTTTTTTTTTGTAATGATTTCTGAAGATTTGGAGCTAAACTAAGATTTAAAAATCAAAGAGGGAGTTTTTGAGGAATTTTTGGCTGAAAGAAGACCCCTCACTAAAGCATAGGAATGCCCTTTTATAGGCAACTAAGGTGAGCATCAGATTTTTTGGATTTCTATTTTTGGTCCCTCCCTTTTGTCCTTTGACCCTTTTATTTCTAACTTATAACCCAAGTAACCCTTCTCTATAAGCTTCTAGGGGTTACACATTATTCTTATGACTATCAAATTCCAAAATGCCCTTGAATCAAATCAAAATTACTGACTAATCTAATCAGCTATAGCCCAACTCCCTATAGATAATCACCTGATCAAAGAACCCTTAACTTGCAAAAATATTAATTCAATCAACTACTAACTGTTGGACAATTACTAACCAATACTGATTTAACACAAGATTAATCGAATACAAACTAGCTATTTTCTAATCATAAAGGCTATCAACAATAAACCAATTAACAGGCGACATAATCTGAACAATTCAACTTCTAAAACCCAAACCAACTGGAATTAGAATCAAACACATATCCCGGAATTCACACATGCAAATAAGCAGGAAGAAAGAAAGAAGAAAAAAAATGAAATAATAAAAAGAGAAGGAAGATTAGGAAACTCACTAGCACACAGAACTCCGGCCAGTTGACATTTTTTCAAAATCAACCAAATTGTAGGGTCGTTTGAGCTCTATTGGCAATCAAATCCTTACGAGGAAGGTCCAGGGACCCTCTGACATCATTTGCATGCACTTTGGTCATTCTAGGGTTTTGGCCGGAAAAATTGAAATGGATATTCGAGTCGTTCCGGCCACATTTGAGCCAAGCGGCTATGGGATTTGTGTAGGGGAGGCCAAGGCGGTCCTATGGTGTAAATTTGGGACCGTTTGGCATAACTTGCATCATGGCCGGAAAATCTTAGATGGGATATTTGACAAGATAGGGCAGAATTTGAAGGAAACTAGTAATGGATTCATGCTGAGGGTGAAAAGGAGGTTTCATGGTGTTTTTCTGGCGTTCATCGGCGTAAGTGGTGATCGACGGTGGCGGGGTTCCGGCGTGACTGGAGAATGGTACGAGGAGGGTGACCGTTTGTCTCTAAGGCATTGAAGGTTTTTAGACAATTATATGTAAACAATGAGATCTAAAGTGGGCCGTTGGATGAAGGGTAATCGATGGCTGGGATTTAACGACGCCAAACGGCGTCGTTTTGATTAGTTGGGGGGATGGCAGGGTTTGGGTGAAAGTGGGCCTGGACTGGGTGCTATTTGTTTGGGCTGATGCATAGTTAATTGAGAATGGCCCAATTCCAGGTCTTCATTGAGATAGCCCTCTTCTATTTATTCCCTTTCTTTTATTTTGGTTAATTTTCTTCTTTTAATTATATTTCTCTCTTTATTGATTTTTTCAATTAATTCCTCCTTATTTTTGTTACCAATTTTCTGATTTTTAAAGATTGCAAAATTAAAATAAAAATAAAACTAAACTAATTAATGCCTAAAATTACTTTAGAAACTAATTTGCGACAATTTCACAATTAAAACAATAAAAATGCTAAAGTGAACTATTTTTGTCATTTTCGTCATATCTTATTCTAAAACAAATTAATCCCTAATTAATACTAAAATATGAAATTAAATCCTAAATGCAAATGCATATTTTTTGTATTTTTATAAATTAACATGCACACATAAAATGCAATAATTATCAGGAAATGACACAAAAATGCACAAAAATTGTAGAAATAAAGAAAAAATCATTTTGTTTGATTTTTGGGAATAATTCATATATAGGGCAAAAATCACGTGCTCACAATTGTAGGTGGCTCCATAGCGGACAGTGCCGACCGTGTGTAGAGGAGCATTTTTCTACTCGAACTCTCAGTGAGCCCCTTTTCTTCCATGGGGCTATATGATGCACCTTTTGTCATTTACATCTTTTCACTTTTGAGGTATAGCTGGGGCCTTGTTGCCGGCATAGTCATGCTTATCTGTTGTATCCTTAGAGGCTCCAAAGATACTAGGTGGGTTATGTACGGGGGTTCGGGGAGTCCACTATATGTATATGTTATGGTCCTAAACTTGTGAACTCCTTAAGCTGTAACTCTAATAGAATCCTTGAAGCTAGCTTATGTACGGTAAATGTTTATGATATGAAATGAATCAGTAATGTGGTATACACCGTGTATTATTGTCTAAATAAATCAAAGGCATGAGTTCCGTATTCCTATTAAGTTAGGGTAGAAAGTGTTCGGTTAGGCTTGCTCAGTCAGGTTCACTTGATTGAGCGCCGGTCGCGCCTCCCGAGGTTGGGGCGTGACATGAATCATGCTTAGCAAGAACACAAACATAGTCCCATAAAGCAAACAACTTCAATGAACTCACAGTAAACACATATAGTAGAGCAGTAAGGAAAACATAACACGGATTAACATGTGAGTACATGAGTAACATGTATAGTAGAAAAAGAAAGTAGAAGAACAGTACATGCGTAGTAAGAGAAGTCATACGAGCATAACACAGACAAACACACATAAAAAAAGAACAAAAAGAATCAGAAAAATGACTTTGAAAATCCTTTCAGAAACTCTAAATCAAAATTAAACGATTTTAAAAGAGAATTTGGGGAAAACCTTTAAAAATTTCAATAGAACACATACATTTTCCCGTTCTAAGAAAAAATAAGCAAGTAAAGAACCTCGGACAGCTTAGGGTTTTAGAGGAAACCCTAGAAATGAGAAAGATCTTTAGAAAAGTCGGATCCTGAGTCGAAAAGGCTCATAGTGATTGAATATGCCAGGGTAATGGACGGAGAAGCCATAGATCTACAGATCTGAGAAGGATCTGAAGGAGAACCATCGAGGTCAGGTCTCGAAGCTTCGAACAACCATGGTTTACTGATGGAGGGGAGTGACTACCAACCATCCATGGCCTGAGAAGACGGTTGAAGAGGGGTAGAAGAAGGCTAGGGTTTCGGAGAGTTTGAGAAATGAGAGGTTTCAAAGGCAGCTGAGAGATGGGAAATGAGGGATTAGGGTAGTCGTTTGGAGTTAAAAAGGTAAGGGTAGTTTATGGCCGTTGATCAAAATGATCAACGACCTGTATCAATAGTAGGAATCATGCGGGTCATTTGGAATTGGATCGTGGGTTGGATCCAAATGGGATTGGGCTATTTTAATTGAGTCGAATTGAGGGCTACTATCGAAATGTAATGGGGCTTTTATTGAAATAAAAATGGGGCTAAATATTAAATAGCCAATTTTCCCTTTTTATTTTATAAAAATTGTGAAGATTATTTTAAAAGCAAATTAAAAGTACTGAAATAATTAATATTATATAAATATTAATTTAAAAATACTGGACCCAATTTTACAATTATAAAATGCTATTAATCTTAAAGTAGGCTACAATTGCAATTATATGTAATTTAGTCCTTTAAATACCAAACAAATTTGTAAAAATATATAACAATCACCTTAGCTATATTTTGGTATAAATATGAGAATGAAATAGGTCATTTACCAAAATGATAATCTTTAGGAATAATTATTGTCTTTTATACTGCTAAAATAGACAGTAAATTGATTTTGAAAATCTTTAAAAATTAGGTAAAATACCAAAACACTTGGGCATGCTTATATATGCATATACATTCTAATTTTGAAAGTATTTTGTATACAAAAATATATAGAGAAAAATTGGGTATCAACACTACCGCCGAGTTACCACCAGCAGTATCAGCCGGATTCTAGACACCTGATACGTCTGCCACTACTACTCAAGCACTCCAGGAGACTTTGGTACAGTTTATGAGCATGTACACCACTTTGGCTCAGGCAGGGTTGCTTCCCCTTGCTGCAGCCACATCCCAGGTCAGGGGAGGAGCACAAACTCTCGTCGCCCGCACTTTTGAGCAGTGAGTGCATGTTGATCAGGTCCTAAAGGTTATTCTTGCGCCTCCTGCAGTACCAGTTTAGCATGAGGACAGGGCAGTGGCTTTAGAGGATGAGCAGTGGAGACTTGAGAGGTTCAAGAAATATGATCCTCCTGTATTCAGTGGGTTAGCACAAAGGATGCCTTGGGATTTCTGGAGGAGTGCTACCGTATTCTCCGTATTTTGGGCATATTAGGATTGAGTGGGGTTTCCTTCACTACTTTCCAGCTTCGATGAGCCGCCTATCAGTGGTGGCCCACTTATGAGTTAGACAGTTATGGTGAGGCAGCTTCCCTGACTTGGGCTCAGTTTTCAGATATGTTCACGAGGGAGTATGTCCCCTAGAGTCTTAGGAACGCCTGACGCATAGAGTTTGAGCATTTGCGCCAGGGTACTATGACTGTCTCGGAGTTTGCTGTCTGTTACATCGACTTGGCTAGACATGCACCAGCTTTGGTTTCTACGGTTCACGAGAAGGTTCACCGGTTCATTGAGGGGCTTATTCCTCGCATCAGATCTAGCATGGCTCGTGAGTTAGATATGGATATATCTTATCAGCAGGGGATGAGAATTGCTAGGAGGATTGAGGGTATGCATGCTAGGGACAAAGAGGAGAGGGAGGCCAAGAGGTCTCGAGAGTCGGGCTATTATTCTGGTGCTCGTGCCCCAGCTGCAGGTCGTCATGGTAGGGGTCATATTGGTCACCCCGTCCATTAAACTCTTCCAGCAGCCAGTGGTATTCCAACTCCACCTAAGCCTCAGGAGCTTTATTATGCACCTCCAGTCTCTAGTGCGCCTCCTGCACAGGGTGCTTCCAGTGGTCAGTCCAGCAGACCTGGCCCGAGCCAGTCACAGCTGCCATGTCCTCCCAGAGCTTGTTTTGAGTGTGGTGACACATGCAATGTGGTGAGGGATTACCCTAGACTTAGTAGGGATGCAACCCCATACAGAGCTCTCAGGCTATGGTCCCAGCTCTAGTTGCTACTCTACTGGCCCAGCCAGCCAGAGGTGGAGGTCGGGGAGATAGAGGTTGCCCTCAAGGGGGAGGTTAGACCAGATATTATGCTCTTCTAGCCTGTACTGAGGCTGTCGCCTCCGATTCTGTCATCATAGGTACTATCTTGGTCTTTCACCAAGATGCATCTGTTCTATTCGGTCCAGGCTCCACTTATTCTTATGTGTCTTCTTATTTTGCCCCATATTTGGGTGTACCTCGGGATTCTTTGAGTTCCCCAGTTTATGTTTCTACTCTTATGGGAGATTCTCTTGTTGTGGACCTCATTTACCAGTCATGTTTGGTTATTCTTGGTGGTTTTGAGACTAGAGCCGACTTATTATTGCTCAACATGGTTGATTTTGATATTATCTTGGGCATGGACTGGTTGTCTCCCCATTATGATATTCTTGATTGTCACACTAAAACCGTGACACTGGCCATGCCAGGTATACCGCGTATTGAGTGTAGGGGTGCTTTAGGTCACACTCATAGTAGAGTTATTTCATTCCTTAAGGCTCAGCGTATGGTTGAGAAAGGTTGTGATGCATACTTAGCTTATGTGAGAGATGCCACTATGGATACTCCTTCTGTTGATTCAGTCCTAGTAGTACGGGATTTCCCTGATGTGTTTCCAGCTGATCTTCCGGGCATGCCACCCGATAGAGACATTGATTTTGGCATTGATCTGTTGCCGGGTACTCAACCCATTTCTATCCCTCTGTACCATATGGCTCCTCCTGAATTGAAGGAGTTGAAGGAGCAATTATAGGAATTACTTGATAAGGGTTTCATTCGGCCCAGTGTATTGACTTGGGGCGTTCCTGTATTATTTGTGAAGAAGAAGGATGGTTCTATTTGCATGTGTATTGATTACTGCTAGTTGAATAAGCTGACAGTGAAGAACCGCTATCCTTATTGATGACATGTTCGACCAGTTGCAGGGTATTTGTGTGTTTTCTAAGATCGACTTGCATTCAGGCTATTATCAATTGAAGATTCAGGAGCCAGATATCTCGAAGACTGCCTTCACGACTCGGTATGGTCATTATGAGTTCCTTGTTATATATTTTGGGTTGACTAATGCCCCAGCAACCTTCATGCATCTGATGCACAGTATTTTCCAACAATATCTTGATTCGTTCGTGATCGTTTTTATTGATGACATTCTGGTGTATTCCCGGAGTTGGGGAGATCATGAGCAGCACCTAAGGACAGTGCTCTATACCTTGAGAGAGAAAAACCTGTATGCTAAGCTCTCAAAATGTGAGTTTTGGTTGGATTCCGTGGCGTTCTTGGGTCATGTGGTCTCGAGAGAGGGTATTCAGGTAGATATGAAGAAGATGGAGGACGTGCAGAGTTGGCCCAAGCCATCCTCAACTACGGAGATCCGTAGTTTTCTTAGCTTGGTGGGTTATTACCGTCGATTTGTTCAGGGTTTTCATCTATTACAGCACCTATGACTAGACTGACCCAGAAGGGTGCTCTGTTCCAGTGGACGAAAGAGTGCGAAGAGAGCTTTTAGAAGCTCAAGACAGCTCTGACTACAATCCCAGTTTTGATATTGCCTATCGGTTCGGGGTCTTATACTGTCTATTTTGATGCCTCGAGAGTTGGCCTTGGAGCGGTATTGATGCAGGACGGTAGGGTGATTTCCTACGCGTCCAGACGGTTGAAGATACATGAGAAGAATTATCTTGTCCATGATCTTGAGTTAGTTGTCATTGTTCATGCCTTGAAGATCTGGCGTCATTACTTGTGCGGTGTGCCTTGTGAGATATATACTGATCATCGAAGTTTGCAACATCTGTTCAAGTAGAAGGACCTTAACTTGCGTAAGAGGATATGGATAGAGCTGCTGAAGGATTATGACATCACTATCTTGTATCACCCGGGCAAGGCCAATATGGTGGCCGATGCTTTGAGCTGCCAGGCAAAGAGTTTGGGGAGTTTGGCTTATCTACCAACATCAAAGAGGCCTATAGCGATGGATGTTCAGGCCCTAGCCAGCCAGTTTGTGAGATTGGATCTTTCAGAGCCCAGCCGGTTTATAACTTGTGTGGTCTCTCGGTCTTCCTTGTTTGATCATATCTGGGAGCGTCAGTTTGATGACCCTCATTTGCTTGTCCTTAAGGACAAAGTGTTGCATGGAGATGCTCGAGATATGACTATTGGTGATGACGGGGTATTGGGGATATAGAGTCGAGTTTGTGTACCCAATGTTGATAGGCTTCGGGAGTTAATTCTAGAGGAGGCCCATAGTTCGCGGTATTCCATTCATCCGGGTGCCGCGAAGATGTATCAGGATTTGAGGCAAAATTATTGGTGGAGGGAATGAAGAAGGATATAGTTGGGCTTGGTGCCTTAATTGTCATCATGTGAAGTATGAGCACCAGAGGCCGTGTGGATTGCTTCAGCAGATAGACATTTCGGAGTGGAAATGGGAGAAGATCACCATGGACTTTGTATCTGGGCTCCCATGGCTTTGAGGAAGTTCGATGCCATTTGGGTTATTGTGGATCCGCGTATTTCATTCCTGTGTGTATTACCTATTCCTCAAAGCGGTTGGCGGAGATTTATATCCGGGAGATTGTCCGTCTGCATGGTATTCCAGTTTCTATCATTTCAGACAGAGGTACTCAGTTTACATCACGGTTCTAGAGAGCCGTACAGCAGGAGTTGGGTACTCGGGTGGAGTTGAGCACATCATTTCACCCTCAGACGGACAGACAGTCCGAGCAAACTATTCAGATGCTTGAGGATATGCTCCGTGTATGTGTGATTAAGTTTGGAGGTTCTTGGGATCAGTTCTTGCCATTGACAGAGTTTGCCTACAATAACAAATATCAGTCCAACATTCAGATGGCACCATACGAGGCCTTATATGGTAGGCGATATAGATCTCCGGTGGGTCGGTTCGAGCCTGGTGAGGCCAGATTATTGGGCACAAACTTGGTTCAGGATGTTTTGGAGAGAGTCAAGGTAATTCAGGATAGACTCCATACAGCCCAATCCAGACAGAAGAGTTACGCGGACCGGAGGGTTCGTGATGCTTCCTATATGGTTGGAGAGCGGGTTCTGCTTCAAGTTTCGCCTATAAAAGGCGTAATGATATTTGGGAATAAGGGGAAGTTTAGTCCGAGGTTTATTAGCCCTTTTGAGATATTGAGGCGTGTTGGGGAGGTTGCTTACGAGCTTGCCTTACCTCCCAGCTTGGCAGAGGTTCATCCGGTATTTTATGTTTCGATGCTCCGGAGGTATTAGGTGATCCGTCGCACGTGTTGGATTTCAGCTCGGTCCAACTGGAAAAGGATATAACTTACGTTGAGGAACCAGTGGCAATATTAGAAAGGCAGGTCAGGAAGCTGAGGTCAAAGAACATTGCGTCCGTGAAGGTTCAGTGGCGGGGTCAGCCGGTCGAGGAGGCGACCTGGGAGACCGAGCAGGATATCGCAGCCAATACCCTCATCTTTTCACTACTTAGGTATGTCTTTATGCTCATTCGAGGATGAATTAATGTTTAAGTGTGGGAGGATGTAACGACCCGACCGATCGTTTTTGAAATTTATGCCCCGATCCCTTATTAACTGCTTTCCCAAAGTTTATTTCTGCTATTTTAATTTGGCGGGATGTTCGGTTTTGAGTTTCGGAGAGTTTTGGGACACTTAGTCCCTAAATGAGAGCTTAAGTGTTGGAAAATTGACTGTAGTTAGAACAATGTGAAGACGGCCTCGGAATGGAAATCTGATGGTTCCGTTAGCTCTGTTTGGTGATTTCAGGTTGAATGGCGTAGTCGGATTGTGTTTTGGAGGTCCGTAGCTAATTTAGGCTTGAATTGTCGAAAGGTCAAATTTTGAAGTTTCCGGTTCAATAGAGAGATTTTATCCAAGGGACAGAATGGAATTCTGAGAGTTGCAGTTATGTCTTTTGGGACGTGTGTGTAAAATTTCAGGTCATTCGGACGAGAGTTGATAGACTTTTTGGACGAAAGCGAATTTTGAGAAATTTGGAGTTCTTAGGCTTGAATACATGGTTAATTTGAGGTTTCGATGTTGTTTTAGGTGTTTTAAGGATTAGTACAATTTTAGGGAGTGGTATTAGACTTGTTGGTGCCTTTGGTTGAGGTCCCGGAGGCCCCGGATGATTTCAGATGGTTGACGGGGAGTTTTGAGATATGTTGCAGCTGCTATATTTTTGTTGCTTCTGGTATTTTCGCATCTGGGTTTGGGAACCGCAGATGCGATGCCGCAGAAGCGGCTAAGAAGACCGCAAAAGCGGATTTTTGATTTTCCTTCAGGTTCTGTAGATGCAAAAGGAACACCGCAGAAGCGGTGGCACATCTGCGAGAGGACAACCGTAGATGCGGTTTCTGGTCACTTAAATGAAAGTCGCAGATGCGACGTAATTTCGGCAGAAGCGGGACTGCACTGGGGTCCCGGGGCCGCAAATGCGGGAATCGCTGGGCAGAACCTATATTTAGTTGCCTTTGCGAAATTGAGTCATTCTTTCACCATTATCATCCGGGTTTGAAGCTTTTCAGAGAGATTTTTTTAGGAAAACAAAGGGGAATCGCTTGGAGGTAACGTCCTTGACTTCATAACTCATTTTTATGTGATTAAAGACGTAATTAGTGATGAGAAATTTGGAAAAAATAGGTAATTAGTGCTTGAGTTTAAGAGGCCTTTAAATGGGAATTTGAGGGGTCATTTGGACTCGGATTTCAGTGTTCTTGGTATGTATGAACTCATGAACTCGTGAGAGTGTGAGGATTCCAAAAATATAAATTTTACCCAATCCCGAGATATGGGACTGAGGGACATTTTGGTTATTTTACCTAATTTCGCGTCTTAACTTATAATTTAATTATAGAATCAGTTATTTGAAGTGTTATTTACATTATTAAATTGAATTGAATAGATTTGGGCCATTTGGAGTTGGATACTCGTGGCAAAGGCGTGGTTTCGGGTTGACTTGCACTTGTTCGAGGTAAGTGGCTTGTCTAACCTTGTGTGGGGGACCTTTCCCCTTAGGATTGATATTGTGGTAATTGAAATGCCTCATACGTGAGGTGACGAGCACGTACTTGAGCTAATGTTTGAAAGTCCGATTTTCTTTAAGTATTTCAATTGAGTTCCTTCTCCTATTTCATTTTACTTGCGTATTTAGCCTGTTGTTAGTTTAGAAAAGTATGTTTAGTAGACTTAATTGCCTATTTGCTCAATTTGCCTTAATTGCATTACGTGAAGCATATTAGGCTAGACTTATCTGTCTACTTAGTACAAAATCTAGCATTTTTTGAGTATTCTTGTGTTGCTGCTGTGTGTTTTAATTTGGGACTACGGGACGACATCCCAGGAGATCCCCTGTAAGTGCTTATGATCTGGACTGAGGTGCGGGATGCCAAGAGATCCCTGGCACATATGCTGAGGATACCAGAGATCCTCGGGATACCAAGAGATTCCTAGTATATTTTTGAGGATACCAAGATATCCCTAGTATATTTTTTAGGATACCAATAGATCCTCGGGATACCAAGAGATCCCCGGTTATCATCCTTGCTATGAGTGGTAGTTCCTTGTGGTTTGCCTTTACCTTTGTTTTCCATTATTGTACTTTTATTATCCAGTATAGGCTCTTACTGTAAATTCTCAATTGCACTCTTTATCTTATCCTGTCACTTTAATATTTATTTATTCTTAGTAGGGCCCTGACCTTCCTCGTCACTACCCAACCGAGGTTAGGCTTGGCACTTACTGAGTACCGATGTGGTGTACTCATGCCCTTCCTGCGCATATTTTTCATGTGCAGATCCAGGTACCTCTACTCAGGCTTACCATTCTCGAGGCAAGGATATTCTATGGGACTTCGAGGTATATCTTCCGCGTCCGCAGACCGAGGAGTCTCTTTCTATTCCTGCATTTAGTAGTTAGCCCTTATGTACTTTATGTTCTTGTTAGACATTACGGAGATTAGAGCTACGTAATATTTTTTTTTCTCAGCTTGTGGATCCGTGAGTTTTCGGGTTTTGGGATAGTGTATCAGATGTTGAGAAGTTGTGTGTTTACGCCGAGCGATATTTAAATATTATTTTTTCTAGTTATTTTGGCTTATTTATTTATTCCGGAAGATTAGTTTGTTTTCCGCATTTGTTAGGCTTACCTAGTCATAGAGTCTAGGTGCTGTCACGATAGTTCACGTAGGGCGAACTGGGGTCGTGATACCATAGGAGTAAAGTTTGTTTTTTGGTGTTTGGTGGCCAACTTTGCGTCCAAACACTTTTACTTTTATTGATGATTTCCAAGGGGAGTGGAGACGAGATTTTTCTTTGGATGTTAGAGGTATAAATGATTCATGTTCTTGGTCACTTATTGTTTCATCTGATAAGTCGATAGGTGGTTGTGGCGTTTGACTATTACTGGGTAGGTGAAGTAGTTGATTATGGTTGACGAGGGTATTCTTGAAGGATGGTTTTATATCTTGAGTGTTTGATAGCAGAGAATCAATGTGTATTGTACTTAGATCTGGTGTTTCGGATGGAGAATTGGTGGTTGTTTGGTCCATAGTAAGGGATATTTTAGTGTAGAAGATGGTAGGTTTGTGTAGAGATGAAAACTTTGCCAGCTAGGTTTAGTATGGCATATTGCTAAAGGAACGCACATAAACATTTGGAATGAGCCACGGCTTGGACCTAATATTACTCTTTGAAATTCTATACAGGGACCACTAAACTCTCATGAATTACATGCCACGTTCAACCACTACATCATCAACACTAAAATTGATATCACTTCACTTTCCTTTGTCTTTCTAGAATACACCCTTTCATTGATTAACCAAATTCATATTCCAACTTTAACTAACCCCACGCTTTTGATCAGATCATTTTGGGGCTCACTCCCAATGGCCCATTCTCTGTTAAATCATTATACCACACTCTAGAAGAACCAAAAATAGCCTACCCACACAATTGGATTTGGAAATTACATTTACCTCCAAAAATACTACATTTTATTTGGCTAATCTCACATCAAAGATTAGCCACAACTATTTACCTTCACCATATACATGTCACACAATCTAATACGTGCAATCTTTGTCTTCAAAGCGCAGAAACAATTAACCACCTTCTACTCTAGTGCCATATCACAACCCTATATGGTCTCAATTGGGGATTGACACTACGTTAAATGCTTGTGACATACTCTCAACATCCATCCAAATCATACATCAGTTAATCAATAACACTAACAACCTCCTTTTCAACTTGCCATCACGCATTCTTATCCCGCTCATAGTATGGCATATTTGGAAGCTCAGAAATCACTCTTTAAGAGACACTCACAGCCCCCTCCTTCAACACAGAATTTGATAACAAAAGCATTAGAATATCATTACCTTATTCAACAAAATGCACAAGCACCAACACGCACACATATGTATGTCAAATGGCATCCACCACCTTTAGATAAAATTGAACTAAACAGTGATGGAGCAGCCAAAGACAATCCAAATGGTATAGGAGGAGTATTCCGCAATACAATAAGACAATTTTTACTGGGTTTTATGGGTACAAGATCTATAGGTAACTCCACCTATATGGAATTAAACGCATTATTACAGGGTTTGCAATTAGTTTGGCTTCATTAACTCATACCACTGGAAGAGAACGTGGATTCTACTGAGGTAATATTGATGCTTAACAAAGATAATTTACATTACTCATCCACTTTAATGGAATGCAGGTAGCAGCTGGGTAATCCTCTGATTATCCACACATACATGGAGCAAAACTACGTTGCACATACTCTCGCTCAGAATGATTCTACATTTAATGTGCGAGACTACACAACAATCTTCACCCAGCCACCAACTTTTTTGCTACCACATCTTTTGGCTGATTAACAAGGCACTACCTACCCAAGATTTGTGAAGATCACATACCCAACCAACTTGTCCTACAGTCCAACCTTTTTGGTTGTTTGGAGTATTGTTGTAAAAACTGATATATTCCAAAATATTACTACAAATCGCTATCGCCTACCAAAGATACATCTACTTCAAAGGACGGGCCAAAATTTCGACAAATCAATCTAAAAGTTGAGGGTAATCTCTTTGTAGAAATCACGCATTTGCAAAGCAAATCAAAGTCTTATCTTTCTTGCTCACGTGGGTCGGCAATTGTTCTCATAGTTTTTCCCCCCAATTGTAAATGTATAAGTATGTTTGTGATTTTTGCATGTCCGAAGCCTTGAATCGGAAAAAGGTCTATTACTCCATTTTCAATTGGAAGTATTATATTGGTTCCCACTTGCCAACCCCTCATATTTTATCCCCCCTTTCAGTCTAATTGATGATTATAACTTTTTTTTTCCTATGGAATTTTATCAAGGATCATATGTTAAAAAAATTACGCGGAAGATTTAAATTAGTGTTTTGTACTGTTCTGAGCAGATAATGCAGTCCTACAACGGATGAGGCTTGAGTATGATTTCAGGTTACGATCTTTTAACTTTTTTTCTTTGCCTTTTTACGCTCAACGGACATACTCCATGATTTATAAACTCTTCCCATTATTTCGTAAGTCTTCAGTAGACCAAGAACTATTCTTTAAATTTCAAATTGATAAAATTACAAAAAATATGCAATACACATTCTTTTGCCAACATATGCAGAAGCTATAATATGCCATAATGTTCTATTTTTGAGTAGTAAAAGTTTACATGGATTACAACAACAACAATCCAGTATAATCCCACTTAGTGGGGTCTGGGGAGGGTAGTGTGTACGCAGACCTTACCCCAACCCTAGGGTAGAGAGGCTGTTTCCAAATAGACCCCCGGCATCCTTCCCTCCAAGAACTTCCCACCTTGCTCTTGGGGAGACTCGAACTCACAACCTCTCGATTGGAAGTGGGGATTGCTTAAGTTGAGATTAATCGGACACGATAAAAAGGATTTGATGATATCAACAAAACTTGTTGTCTATGTGCATTTGTGATAAACAAGTAATCTCAACAAAGGTATGATATGTCAAAGATTCTTATCTGGACATTGGTAGGACGTTTAGTGGCTCTTGACAATTACTCCATTGTCAATCCTGGTGAATGTTGGGCTTACGACCAACGAAGGTATATGAATCTATACTCTAAATAATCTATTCTCTTCTGCTATTAAGTCATATAGTTATGTATTAGTGGTGAAATAATTTTTCAAGATTGGATCTGTAGCTAGGCTTGCTGTTCAGACTGGGGTAGTTGGTATCGTTGTATGCTCGCCAACTCGATTATGTACCTATGAAAATAATCGCTCCTGAAAAGCTATGTAACTTCTTTCTGACTTAGTAGTTATTCTTTTGGTTCCTGTTACCTGTTTTTTGTTCTCAAAATTTTCCTCCTTTTATAGCTTTTATACGCATCCTGATGTGCCCTATTCCTGCGATTGTTTCAAGTTGTCAAAGCCATTTCTCATAATACCAAGGTCCATCATACCATCCTGTTATCTTGGAGTTAAGTGTGTTTTAACTGGTGTATCTTTTCTTTGGACTTGCCATCTATGTCTTTCTTTTAAAGTTATCAAATATAAGTCTAATAGAACTTCTATACATGCATATAAATACATTTCATAATAGAATTTTCTAAAATCGTCTAATTCGATTGTGTGAAAATAGCATCAAGTAGCATTGTTATCAGTTAGAAGATAACACTGGTTCCTATTCTTTGTTCCAATTATATCCGGATTCGTGCTACGTAGGGCCCCATTCGGGAGGAAGCACTCCCTACCAAGGATTTTTCCATACCAAGGGTTCGAACTCGAGACCTCTAATTAAGGAAAGAACAGTTTCATCCACTGCACCACATCCTTTGGTGGTGTTTTTATTCAAGAGAACAAAATGATGTTAATCTTACCAAACATAAGTGACACCAATACATAGTTTATTACTAGGAGTATGAAACTCAATACTAAGGACCCGTTTGGCCATAGATTTTGCCAAAATAAACTTGGGTTTTATTTGGCAAACACATGTTTGGCCATATATTTTGCTTATATTTTGACAAAATCTCAAATCCCAAATCCTAAAACCAGCTAAGCAGCTTGTTTTGGGCCAAATCCCTAATAACACACATGTTTTTTCAAAATAAATTTGAGAAATATATTTTGAAAATGTATGTCCAAATACATTTTTATTTCCAAACCAATTTTCACCCAAATCAGATATTTTGAAACAAATTTGAGAATCTATGGTCAAACGCTAACTAAGGAAAAGTTTTGGAGGAAAAAGCGTTAGAGAAAGAAAAAAGCGAGCAACATCTCAAGTCCATGTCCCAAAATTTTTACATTAGCATTTTTCTCTCTCTTAGTTTCTTATCTTATTCTTTTGCTCTTATGTTTTTATTCACGTTCATATATGTTAATTAAAAGAATTTGTTAGATCCAATGATGTAAATAATATATATGTTTTATGTGCAGGAACTCATGGATAGCTTTCAAAGATTAAAATAAATCAGAGAAGATCAAGGAATCAATGGATGACTACGAGATGGAAGAAATCAATCAGGGAAATTAGGAAAGCAATTCTGGATTAGAGAAGATCAAGGAATCAATGGATAGCTGCGAGATGGAAGGAATCAATAAGGGAAATTAAGGAAAGCAATCCGAGATTAGAGAAATCAATCAAAACCAAGAGAGAATCAATCAAAGCCTAGACTTAAGGAATCAAATAAATCGAGCGTATCCAAATATGGAAGGAACAAGATTTTGGGAAGCATATATGGAAAATCATTCAAGTCTCTCGTCAAGCATAGCCATTGCTATATAACCTTGTTCTTGGAAAGAATCAATTTTTTTTCAAGGATCAAATCTCTTGGGTTGGCAAATCTCTCCAGAAATCAAGCCTCTCTCAAAGTATTTAAACTTGTATCTGTAGCCTAGAGTCACATACTTTGATCGAACCAAATACCCTCTCTTTGTTCTACTGCAAACAAATATTGTAGCTCTACTAGATCTGTTGTGTAACAAGTTAGAGAAGAAAGAGAGAACAACATTAGTGAGGCAATGTATCAAAAAGAACGAGTGATATAGGAACTAAGATATCGGCGTAGATCACACCATTCTCTGTGTACTCGAATAAACTCATTCACCGAAAGAGAACTCCCTTGCAAGCCAAGGGGACTGGACTAGGATTCAATTGAATTCGAACCAGCATAAGAACTTCGGTGTCTTTAATTTCTGCATTAATTTCTGTATTTTAAATTCTGTCCTTAGTAGTATCAATTTCTTAATCTAGTCGACTAATTGTAAAACTAGCCAACTGATAGCTATTAAGTTTAAAAATAAATAATTCACCCCTTCTTGTACTTTTAATTTGTATCAGAGCGAGATTCACACTTTTCTTTTGATTAACAACTTGTGAGAAAAGACCATGGCAAATAAAATTATCATAGGAGCATTCTTTCAATAAGTAACTTCCTAAGTAAGGTCACCAAATTGGTCAGATTATAAATCTTTTGTGTTCATGAGAAGCTAGTATTTTTTTTCTAGTAATAAATGAGAAGCTAGTATTCTGAAGGCAAATCTGAATGAGATTTCTAAAATTATCCTAATTAAATTTACAAAAAGAAATATCTGATCGCTCACACGAAATAATTAAATAAAACTAGTAAACAACAAAGACAAGTACCTTTCCAAGTGTATTATTTTTCCTAATATATCCCACCAAACAACCCTAAGAGTTTGCAGACTTGATAACAGAGATATAGTTTCCAGTAAATAAGACTAAGGCCTCAATTTTTTTAACATTAAGACGTTTGAATCTAATACATATCTGAATATCAAAATGTATATTAAGATTAAGACGTCGGAATCTCAATACATATCTGTGTATTAAGATATGTATTAAGATCTGAATACTAAATGGTTAAGACTGTTTGATTTTTAACATCAGAATGCCTAAGATTTAATATTTGAAAATTAATAAACATAAAATTTAAATAAAATACTATTTAATCTAAATTCAATCAATTAAATATATAGTTTATAAAAATATGACAGTTACTGGTGGTGATGGCTAATGGTAGTGCTTCTGAATGCCGACTAGAGGCGGTGGTTGATGATAGTTTTGGTTGGTGGTAGTGGTTAAGGATAGTAACTAGTGGTGATTGGTAGTGGTGGAAATAAAAATTAAGGATAGCGGTGATGGGTGGTGATAGTTAATAATAGCGGGTGATGGTGGTAGTTGTGATTGAAGAAGGTGGCAGTGGGTGGTGGTAAGTTATAATGATGGACCGTGCTTGCTATGATTATTGATGGTGATGTGGTAGTTAGTTGTGGTAGTTGAGGTGGATGAGTGTTGTATGTGGTTGAGAATGATGGTGGTGGAAATAATGGGGATGGTGGTTGGTGGTAGTCGATAATGGTGCCGGCTATGATTGAGGATGAGGGTAGTGGTGGGTGGCATGGTGGTAGTTGATAATGGTAGTTAGTGACTGATAACTATGATTTTAACACATTTTATACCCATTCTTGCCTAATCTTTGTGCGTGAATTGCCATAAATAGTCCCAAAATGCTTACAAGTTGCGCTTGATTGCAGGTTTGAGCGACAAGATGACAAATGTCAAAGATCGGCTCGAAACGGAGTGAAATCTGCCAAGTGTGAAAGTCAAGTGAAGTGGGGAACAAAGAGACCCAGCGCGGACCGCACTGCTTTGCCACGCGGCCGCGTTGGAAGTTCAGAGATTGGGCATTTCAGTTGTGACATGCGCGGTCCACGCTAATCCTAACGCGGTCCGCGCCCGAGGAGGTTCAGAGACCAGAGAATGTAAAGGCAAACCCACGCGGCCGCACACCAAAATAGTGCGGTCCGCGTGGATGATGTTTAGAGACTCGATATTTTTGCCAAGTCTGCCCACGCGGCCGCGCACCAAAATAGTGCGGTCCGCGTGGATGGTTGTTTAGAGAGTGATCATTTTGCCAAGTTTTCCATGCGGCCGTGCCCCATTTATGCGCGGTCCGCGCTCTTTATCCAGCACGGCAGCGCTACCTTTTTGCGCGGTCCGCGCCCCCAGCTTCAGAAGAAAGAATTGAAGACCAAGACCCCTATGCGGCCGTGCTGCATTTCTGCATTGTACGCGCCAGCCCCGCAGGGGTATTTTTGTCCAGTTTTTCCTATGTACTATAAATAGAATATTTTACTTTTTTAGATTATGTATTAGATATCAGATAGCTGCTGCACTCGTGAGACTTAAGTTTTAGCCTATTGTGGGAAATTTCATCTTGCTTTATCGTGGATTCTTGTAGATTAATATTGTAGTTAATTAATATGTCGATTTTATCTACTATTTCTTCAATTTTTGTTTCTATTATGTCTAGCTAAACCCATTAGCTAGGGTTGTGGCTCAACCCTAGTGTGGGTAATTAATGGATGTGACTGTTTAATGCTTGAATGATGTTAGGTGTTTGCTATTTGGGTTAATTTTATGATTCAATTAGGATTTGGTGGTTGCAAACACTAAGTCTAGATTAGTGGGTCTTGACTCTTCTTGAGAAAGAGTGTCTATGACCCCAAAATTGACCCAACAAGGAATTGGGATGGACCTATGAGAATGGTAGTCCCAATTAACGAGTTAAACCTCGAGAGAATAATTACCCAACTTGAACCCTAAGTTGCTTGGGCATATTGGCGTACCCAATTGGTCTCGAGAGAGTCAATTGGGCAGAATCACTCTCTCTACCGAGAGGTGTGAGAGTGAGTGCAATCGTGCAACGGTTATAGCATAAGCCCCATAATCATCATTCTTGTATTAGGAATCTCTACCCGTTAGTTGACCACCTAGGTAAATGCCACGACCCTAGTGCCTTTCTCTATCTTGCATACAACCTAGAATTAATATCTTAGCATAACTTAGTTTTAATTAGTAGTTGTTAAATTGTAGTTGATAATCATAAAAACCCCAAAAATGTTAGAAGTACAATTAGGAGCTAAAACGCATTTCTAGACCCAACAAATACTCGACTCCGTTCCAAGCTCCCTGTGGAAATTGACCCCGATACCACTATTGGGTAAAATTCTTAGCGCCCACTCCTCCTAAGGTAGTGTAAGGTTGAGTTTGCTGCGATCACTTTTTGGCGTCGTTGCCGGGGAGCTTTACGGTGTTTGACTATTTGTTGGCTAATTTTTTTGTTTTGATTCTTTTTCCTTCTTTTTACTAATTCTATTTGTGTCAATTCACTCAGGTACACATGGAGCTAAACGCAAATGACCCTCTTGGCAACGTGGTCGTGGGGGAGGAGGTTGAGGATCTAGAACAAGAAGATGTATTACCTCATGTTCCTAGGAGAGGTCGAAATGCCAATGCAAATGCTAATGCTAATGACAACTTACCAGACCCTCCTACACCTCCACCAAGAGTGGCACCAAGAGTTCTACCTAATCAAGGGTACGCAAGTGCAATAGTTCCTCCCCGAATCCGGGCGGGGAACTTCCAGATTACAAATATGATGCTCACCTTGCTCGAACAACAAGGTTATTTCATGGGGGCCACTGATCAGAATGCTTATAAACACTTGAAAGGCTTCGTGGATACTTGTTGGGGTAGCAAGCAGACAAATGTTTCGGAGGATGCATTGAAACTTCGACTTTTCCCGTTCTCACTTCGGGGAAAGGCGTTAGATTGGTTGGAGAGGATCCCAAATCATTCCATCACTACATGGGATGAGTTGGCGGACAAATTCATCGCTAAGTTTTTCTCTCCAAGTCACATGGTGGCTCTACAGGACGAGATTCTAGCTTTCAAGCAAGAGCCGACTGAACTGTTACAAGAGATATGGGAGAGGTTTAGAACAAGGGTGAAAGAGTGCCCTAACAATGATATGAATGATGTGATGATCCAACAAACGTTCTATAGGGTCATCAACACAAACAACCAATGTATTGTGAACCAACTGGCGGGTGGTAATTTTATAAAGCTTCCGTACAACGAAGCTTGTGATGTGTTAGATGAGATGGCCGATACATCATCGGCATGGCAAAGCCGGGCTAATGTTCCTCAAGGTGATCCTAATGTTATACATTTGCATAATGAGTTGCATGATCACGGCCAAGCCATTGCCGAACTTACAACAACAATGAACCAATTGGATAAGGCGCAACTTCAACAAGTTCAAAATCCGCGCCAAGTAAATGCCATGGAGGGAGTGAATATGATGAAAAGAAGGCAAAGAGGGCAACAACAACCTCAAGAAAATTTTGACAACTATGATGATGGTGGTGGATATTCGAATGAATGTTTTGATGACCAAAGTGAGGAAGTCTAATATGTCAACAACTACCAAGGGAATAGAGGTAATCAAGGGAATCAACAATGGAGACCCCAAGGTAATTGGGGCAATCAACAAGTTGGCAATTGGAATTATAATAACAATCAATGAGGCAATTGGGGGAACAATAATTCGGGGAATCAAGGTAATTGGAACGGGAACAACAATTGGAACAACAACAATGGTGGTCAAGGTGGGTGGAACAATAATAGTGGTCAAGGTAATAGGGGCAAGGTTTTCAAAGTCCCCCGATGTATCAACAACCGAACAACCCGCCTCCGTTTCAATCACAAGGGTTGAGTTCATCGGGCAATGATATGGGTCGAATAGAGAACATGTTTGAGCAAATGATGAAGAAGAATCATGACTCCGATGCTCAATTGGCCTCCCATAACACTTCGATCCGTAACTTGGAAGTACAACTCGGGCAAATTTAGCAATCTCTCAACACTCGCCCAAAGGGTGCTCTACCAAGTGATAAAGGGTGCTCTACCAAGTGATACGGTAGTGAACCCCAAGGGTGGGCATAATAATCATGTGATGGCGGTGACCACGAGAAGTGGAAGAGGCGGTGATGTGCAAGCCTCAAGAGGTAATCGAGTTGTTGTTGATGAAGAAGAGTTGCAAAATGATGAGATACCGTTGGTAGTTGAGGATATTGTTGAACCAAATGCAAGTGATGATGTGAGAATTGAAATTGATGAGGGTGAGGAGGAGACTCAAGAGGCCGTGAACCCGTCTAGGGAACACGTCATTGATATGCCCGAACCGGTGGTGCCAAAAGCCAAGGCACCCTTTCCTAGGCCTCCTCCACCATATCCTCAAAGGTTGGCCAAGCAAAAAGGTGACAACCAGTTTAAAAAGTTTATTGAGATGATGAAGAGTTTGACTATAAATGTGCCCTTAGTGGAGGCACTTGAACAAATGCCGGGATATGCAAAGTTCATGAAGGACTTGGTTACTAGAAAGAGATCCATGGAGTGCGAGACAATCAAGATGATGAATCAAGTGAGTTCCATTGTACACTCCATGGCTCCAAAGCTAGAGGATCCCGGAGCATTCACGATACCATGTCCCATTGGAAGTGCCGATTTCGCAAAAGCCCTATGTGACTTGGGGGAAAGTATCAATCTAATGCCATATTCGGTCTTCAAGACCTTGGGAATTGGACAACCTCGTCCAACTTCTATGAGGCTTCAAATGGCGGACCGGTCATTGAAGTGGCCTTTGAGGATTATTGATGATGTCCTTGTTCGTGTTGATAAGTTTATATTGCCGGCCGACTTCGTGATCTTGGATTGTGAAGTGGATTTTGAGGTGCCTATTATTCTTAGAAGGCCTTTCCTAGCTACGGGGAAGGCTTGGTTGATGTTGAAGCGGGAGAATTCACTTTCCATGTTGGTGATGAAAAGGTGGTGTTCCACGTGTGCAAATCTATAAGGTAACCAAATAGCACCGAGATGTGCCGTTTGTTGACATTGTCACGGCGGTGATAGTAGATGACGCAAGCGCAATGATCAATGTTGAAGATCCACTTGAAGTGGTGCTTTTGAACATGGAGGCTAATGAGGATGCCGGGAGAATTGAATGAGTAAATGCTTTGCATGGTATGGGCTCATACTTTTATGAGCCTAGGAAGTTATCTTTGGACCTTGAGAATCGTAAAACTCCCCCAACAAAGCCATCTATTGAGGAGCCGCCGGTGTTGGAGTTGAAACCAATTCCTCCTCATCTCAGGTATGAATACTTGGGTCCTAATTTCACTTTGCTTGTTATTCTTTCGTCTTGCTTAGCTAACATGCAGGTTGATGCCACTTTGGCGGTTCTACAAAAGTGCAAGCGGGCGATTGGATGGACGTTGGTGGATATTCGGGATATAAGCCCCACTTTTTGCATGCACAAGATCATTTTGGAGAAAGATGCAAGGCCATCTCTTGAACATCAAAGAAGACTAAATGAAGCTATGCAAAAGGTGGTCAAGAAAGAGGTCATCAAGTGGTTGGACGCCGGTGTTGTCTACCCAATCTCGGATAGTTCATGGACCTCTCCGGTCCAATGTATGCCAAAGAAGGGTGGTATGACGGTCGTCACCAATGCCAACAATGAGTTGATTCCTACCCGTACGGTCACGGGTTGGAGAGAGTGCATGGATTATAGAAAACTCAACAAGGTCACGAGAAAAGATCAGTTCTCTTTGCCATTCTTGGACCAAATGCTTGGTCGTTTAGCGGGCCGGGCTTATTATTGTTTACTTGATGGCTAATCGGGGTACAATCAAATTCTCATTGCCCCGGAGGATCAGGAGAAGATAAACTTTACATGTATGTATGGAACATTCGCTTTCTCAAGAATTCCATTTGGACTTTGCAATGCTCCGACGACCTTCCAAAGATGTATGATGGAAATCTTTACCGACATGGTGGAGGATATTCTGGAGGTCTTCATGGATGATTTTAGCATGGTGGGGGACTCATTTGAAGAATGCCTAGTGAACTTGGGCAAGGTGTTGAAAAGATGTGAAGAAACCAATCTTGTACAAAACTGGGAAAAATGTCACTTCATGGTGCGAGAGTGTATTGTGTTGGGTCACAAAATCTCAAAACATGGAATTGAAGTCGATAAGGCAAAAATTGAGGTGATCTCAAGACTTCCTCCCCCCACTTCTATCAAAGGGGTGAGGAGTTTTTTTGGGTCACGCCGGGTTTTACCGGCGATTCATTAAAGATTTTTTCAAGAGTTGTGAACCCGCTTTGTAAATTGTTGGAAAAGGATGTGAAGTTCGTCTTTGATGAGAGGTGTATGGAGTCCTTTGAGTTTTTGAAACACAAATTGACCACAACTCCCATTATCACCGCACCCAATTGGGAATTGCCTTTTAAACTTATGTGTGATGCGAGTGATGTAGCGGTTGGTGCGGTGCTTGGCCAAAGAATCAACAAAATGTTTTATCCCATGTATTATGCGAGCAAGACAATGAATGAGGCCCAAGGAAACCACATGGTGACGGAAAAGGAGCTCTTGGCTATTGTGTTCGCGATGGAGAAATTTCGCCCTTATCTTATGGGGGCGAAGGTGATCATACATACAGACCATGCAGCCCTCAGGTATTTGATGACAAAGAAAGATTCGAAGGCAAGGTTGATGAGATGTTTACTCCTCCGTCAGGAATTTGATCTAGAGATTGTTGATAGAAAAAGAAGTGAGAATCAAGTCGCGGATGATTTGTCCCGACTAGAGAAAGAAGGGAGACCGAGCAATGGTGTTGAGATAAATGATGCTTTCCCCGATGAGCAACTTCTTTCAATTTCTATGGATGACATACCTTGGTTTGCGGATATTGCCAATTTCATAGTGACCGGCAATATCGCGTGTGAGCTCTCTTCCAACCAAAGGAAGAAACTCAAGCGGGATAGCTTAGATTTTTATTGGGATGAGCTGTATTTGTTTAAAATTTGTACGGACGGGGTAATACAAAGATGTGTGCCGGAAACTAAGCAAACGAACATATTGGAGGCTTGCCACTCTTCTCCTTATGGTGGTCATCATGGGGGAGTGAGGACGGCGTCAAAGGTTTTAAGTTGCAGCTTCTATTGGCTGACTTTGTTTTAAGATGCGAGCGATTTGGTAAAGAAATATGATGCATGCCAAAGAGCTGGTGGGATTTCAAAAAGAGATGAGATGTCTCTCCATACAATCCTTGAGGTAGATAATTTTTATGTTTGGGGGATCGACTTTATGGGGCCATTCGTGAGTTCTTGTGGCAACACCTATATCTTGGTAGCGGTTGATTATGTGTCGAAATGGGTCGAGGACGTCTCTTTGCCCAACAACGAAGCTCGAAGATCTTCACTAGGTTTTGCACACCACGTGCTATCATTAGTGATGGTGGTTCTCATTTTTACAACCGGGCTTTTGATTCTTTGCTAGCCAAGTATAGGGTAAATCACAAGGTGACCACTCCTTATCATCCTCAAGCGAGTGTCCAAGTTGAGGTTTCTAACCGAGAGATCAAGAGTATTTTGTCCAAGACTGTTAATGCAAATAGGACCGACTGGTCGAAGAAATTGGATGATGCTCTTTGGGCTTATCATACAGCTTTCAAGACTCTGATTGGTATATCGCTGTATCGGTTGGTGTTTGGGAAGGCTTATCATCTTCCGGTGGAATTGGAGCATAAGGCTATGTGGGCTTTGAAATAGTTGAACTTAGAATGGGATCTCGCTGCGAATCTCCGGGTTGAGCAACTTAATGAGCTAGACAAATTCAAATTTCATGCCTACTCCAACTCGTCCTTGTACAAGGACAAGATGAAGTACCTTCACGACAAGTATGCCCGAGGGAAGGAATTCAAATTTGGTGACATGGTTCTTCTTTTCAACTCCCTGGTTGAGGTTATTTCCGAGAAAGCTAAAATCTAAGTGGAGCGGTCCATTTGAAGTAGTTGGTGTAACTCCATTTGGTGCCATTGATCTCAAAAATAAGAATGGTGAAGTGTTCCGGGTCAATGGGCGTCGTGTCAAGCACTACTTGGGAAAGTTTGATGACAGCCACGTGGTGGCTTATAGAAAACACCGTGGGACCCATCACCTACCTACCAGCGCGGCCACGCAGAAATGGCCACGGACCGCGCTGGATTTCCAGCCTTCTCAATTGAATGAACAGCCCACGCGGACCGTACTATTTTGTCACGCGGCCGCGTGGGAAACTTCAGAGAGCATGTAACTTGGGCCTTTCCTGCGCAGACCGCACAAAAACATCATGCGGACCGCGTAGCTAACTTCAGAGACCCAGCTCCCCATTGCACCAGCCTACGTGGACCGCACTGTTTTGATGCGCGGCCGCGTAGGGAAACTTCAGAGACATAGCATTTTTTACTTTTGTCCTGCACTGGTTCAACATTATCCCTGCAACATCTCACAAACCATGAGTTTAAAAATCCTAATCTACAACAGAAAACAAAAAGAAAGAAAAAGACATGGGTTGCCTCCCAAGAAGCGCCTGATTTAACGTCGCGGCACGAAGCATGTTACCATCAAAGTCACTTCAAATGATTAAATTTTCACAAGCCCTGGTAACATTCCTCACTAATCTCATTCATAGTTTAATTTTTGATTATTTTATTTGCTTCCCATTAGTATAACTTCTTATTTTCTTCTATTTCTTCTTAGTTTAAACTGTTAGGTTAGATTTTGTGTGTTTATGTTAAACAATAGGCATGAATTCATGATTAGTAAGTGAGTAGGGACAATTAGGACCCATAATTTGAACAAAAATTGGAATTAAATGAAAATTCCCAACTCAGTGAATTATCCGCCCTGCGCGGCCGCGCGTCCTTTCTGCGTGGTCCGCGCTGTCTCTTTGTTGTATGCTAAGTCTAATCTGTGCGGTCCGCGTAGCATTTTTGCATGGTCCGCGCTAGCCCAGAGCGGTCGCGGTCCAAATCAGTGCGGACCGCGCTGATAAAGTTCAGAGAGTGTGTGTTTGGAGTCATTGACAAGCGTGGTCTGCACTAAACCCACGGGGCCGTAGTCCAAAACAGTACGGACCGCGTTGGTAAGTTCAGAGAGGGGTGTAACTGGAACCTCTCAAGTGCGGCCAGCGTTCCAGGTTCACGCGGTCCGCGCTACCTCAGCGCGACCGTGTGACTCTTTTGCACGTTCCGCGCCTCTCTTTCTGCTTCACTGTGTCTGCAACTTTAACTCAACCGTATCATCTAATTCACTGCATATGCTTAAACTAACAATGCTAGACTTGTATTCTTTGCAGATCATGGTTAGCAAACGTGGTGGAAAAGAACAAAAGCAACCCGGGAGAGGTGGTTCCTCCCGAGGGGGCAAAGGAAAGTGGGTGGTTAAACTCACTCCCCAGGTTCGGGAGAGCATAAAAAGGACCCGTAAGCTGATATGGGAAGTTGATAGAGCGGCCTCACACTCTACGGGGAGTGAGTATGCACTATCCTGGGAAATCACTTCAGAATCTGCCCCCACTTACATGTCTACATCATTC
The DNA here is from genome assembly GCA_026770625.1 of Nicotiana glauca. Taxonomy (NCBI): domain Eukaryota; kingdom Viridiplantae; phylum Streptophyta; class Magnoliopsida; order Solanales; family Solanaceae; genus Nicotiana; species Nicotiana glauca. The sequence continues at coordinate 33,424 of MU667773.1, forward strand.
CAGCTACGTGGTACTCCTTTACCTGACCCTGCACCCACCTCCAAGAAACCAGTCAATGTTATTTCAGACTCGTCTGATGAGTCCGTAGCTAGAGATAAAGAACAATACTCCACCTCCCCCACGACTTCATTATCGGGGGAGAGTGGATGATATGGTGAGGGGGGTGAACCACAAGTTGGGGGAGTGGAGCGGACCAGAAAATCGAAAGCCTTGGCTGACAGATTCATAAGTAAAATAGCCTTCCATAGATTTAGAGAGAAGTGGCCCAAAAGAAAATTGATCCCGGAGAGGCAATTTATTAACTCTGATCTTGTTCCTCTCAACCCACATGTGCAAGCACACTTCCATACTATAGAGGGTTGGGGTTTCTTCAAGGAACATTGTATAGTTGCCAATGAACATATGGTGAAAGAATTTTACTATAATGTTCCTCATGTGGTGAAGGACTCAAAGGCGACAAAAGTGCGGGACAAATTGATGATTTTTAATGGGAAGTCACTGAATGGATTTTTGGGGTTCAACGAAGAGGACGAAACCCAATACTTAGAAAAGCTGGCAATGAAAGAAGAGGTTCGTCCTTGGTTGGCCCAGCACTTGGCAGCCCCGGGCATTGTCCCAGTCTTTGAAAGCAGGGGAGAAGATACTGAGAAACACGTTCAGTTTTAAAGCCAAGGGTTGGTTGACTTTCGTGTGTAGTAGGCTTGATCCCTCTACCCATGATCACACAATTCCTATTGCCCGTACTGTTCTAGTGGCATCTATTATGGCCGGGTTTCCTCTCAATGTGGGAAACATTATTTTGAGGGTGATTTCTACGGTCGGACAGGAGACCAACACAAACTATCCCTTCCCGAACACTCTTTCCCTGTACTTTAGAGAATTGGAGGTGAAGAAAAAGTGGTTTGATGTCAAGGTAGATCCAGTAGCCCACTACTCATGGTACAGTCAGTTAGGTCCCGTCCAAAAAGAATCAGGCATCCACTTCCACCGCACCTGGCCAGTCTGAAGAGCCAGCGGTTATTGAGCATTCCACTGAGCCTTCCACCATCCCTGCTACTGGTGAGACATTGCCCCCGGGTCCTTCTTCTGTTGCTGATACATCTACTTCAGTGGACCCGCTGTCCCTTCATCGAAGACTCACCATTCACTGCCCACCAGCTCACTCAGTCTTTAGCCAGTTTGAATAACTGGATGTCAGCTGCGACATCCAAGTTGTCCAACTTGGCCACTGTCGTTCAGGCACAGTCAGCTCCTGCCATGGTTGAGATTCCTCCTTCCATTGAGGAAACACTGAAGAAGATCCTGGCTAACCAAGAAAAGATGATGGCGACGCATGATGCCTTGATTAAGGCAGTTAGGGCATACAGCAAAGCATTGGATAAACTGGCTCGGGAGCACAAGAAGTTGAGGAAGCAAAAAGATTCAAAGGAGTCAGTGACGAAGTTGAGAGAGGATGTGGATAAGCTCTTAGCGGATCAGATGCCACTTGACTTACTATTTGGGGACCCAGCTCTAGATCCAACACCAGTTCAGCCACAGCAGGAGGAGGCTCCCAGGCAGCCAAGGAAGAAGAGGAAACTCCCTACCACTGAGGGAGTTGTGATAGAGGTGGCACAGGTTCAGGAGGGTACCTCCAGTTCTCCACCAGTGGTTCAATCAGTCCTTGATCCAGCCCATGTCCCAGCAGCAGAGCAGCAGCAGGCCGGGGACCAGTCTGAGGTTCCCACCAGTATAGAGGACTAGGGGCCCACTGATCAGCACATGGCGACAGATTAGGCTTAAGGGGCCACTCTATATCCTTTCTTGTCATTTATGCTTATTTTGGTAGTTGGCATTGGGGACAATGCCAGCTTTTATTCGTGGGGGTGC
>MU667773.1:40126-57612 GCA_026770625.1 Nicotiana glauca
TTTGGGTTTGTGTAAACTTTAAAAAAAATAATTAAATTCTAAAAGAAAATAGAGTCGGGAGAGGAGGAAGGGGTGGGGAGAGGGGAGGGGGAGGGTGGAGGAGGGTGAGAGAAGGAGTACAGAAACATGGGGATTTTGGAAAATGTAGATTGAGGAGAGTAGCATTCTAAAAATATTTTATACTTTCTGGCCAAACGCTAGAAAATATGTTTCAAAAAAAGATTTTCGCTCGCCAAACAAATAAGGGAAAATAAGGGATAAAACCACTCATTTTTCAGAAAAATATTTTCTAGCATGGAAAATATGTTTCTTCGTACCAAACACACCCTGATCTTGATGAAGAACGTCTCGTGGATCTCTCCTTGCTTGTTAGAGAACTTTGGACAAGACTAATACGTTAATCCCTTCTTGAGATCGATTTTAGCATAATATGTAAGATCTGAATGATTGAGATTTAGACCTCCATTAAGTGCAAACAAATGAGGCCTAAGAATATCTAATTGCTTTCTTCATCAAAGCAGGTGATGGTTAAAACCTCTAAGATAAATGCAATAGTCGTTTTTCACGCCCAATAAGAAAAATGAAGTTTTTATTCTAGAAGAATTTCTTTAAAGAAGATATTTGCGTATCCATATAGTAAGAAAAATTAAGAAGAGTAAATTGTTCAGATTATAAATCTTTTATAATATTAACAAATAGGCTAAAATACTTGTTACAAAAAATTAAAATAAGAGAGGTGGGGTAATATTTCAAGCCTCATCAGAAGCTAGTATTCTGGAGGCAAATCTGAATGAAATCCCTAAAATTATCCTAATTAAATTTACAAAAAGAAATATCTGATTGCTTGTACGAATTAATTACTTTATCCTTTCATTTTTAGTTGTTCACTTTGGACTTTTTACGCCTCTTGAGAAATAATAAAAAAGTGCACAATTTACTATAATATCCATATTAATTAGTGTATAAGTTTAATGGATTTGGAATGAGTAATTAATGTTAAGGGCAAAACAGAAAAAATAAATTATTTTTCTCTTGATATGCGAGAAGTTTCCAAGGTAACAGGGAGAGTTAACGGGGAGATTGATGATGAGGTCTCCCGCCGTATCGGTTCAGGGTGGATGAAATGGAGGCTCGCATCCAGTGTTTTGTGTGATAAGAAGGTGCCACCAAGACTTAAAAGTTAAGTTGTATCGAGTGGTGGTTAGACCTACTATTTTGTATGGGGCTGTGTGTTGACCGATCAAGAACTCCCATGTTCAAAGGAGAAAGTAGCAGAAACGAGGATGTCGAGATGAATGTGTGGGCATACAAGAAGAGATAAGATTAGGAACAAAGTTATTCGGGACAAAGTGGGAGTGACCTCCATGGAGGACAAGATGGTTCGGGTTGAGGCTGAGATGGTTCGGGTACGTGTAGAGGAGAAGTACGGATGCTCCTGTTAGGAGGTGTGAGAGGCTGGTCATGGCGGAGCTGAGAAGGGATAGAGGAAGGCTGAAAATGTATTGAGCAGATGTGATTAGGCAGGATATGACGCTACTTCAACTCACTGAGGATATGACCCAGGATAGAGGGGGCGGAGGTCGAAGATTAGGATAGTTGGGTAGTAGGTAGTCGAGAGTTCCCTATTCTTTTTTGGTAGTATTAGTAGCTCCCTTCTTTTTTTTTCGTATTCTTTGACCCCTAGTATTTGCTTATTGTCTCATTTGCTCTATGTATCGTATTTTCCAGTTTTCAGTGAGATGCTATTTTTTTTTTTTTTTGGTTGTTGTTGTTGTTGTCTTTTTGTCCCTTTTCCTTATCATCCTTTGTCCCCCTATTCTTTCTTTTTTTACCGTCTTCTTCCTTTCTCTCTTTTTACCTTTTCTTGAGTCGAGGGTCTATCGGAAATAGCTTTTCTATCTTGCCAGATAGGGGGTAAGGTCTGCGTACATACTATCCTTTGCAGACCCTACTTATGAGATTATACTGGACAGGGATGAAGCTACAGCTAAATAAGGACAATTAACCGAACACCCATCGCCAGAAAAAATTAGACCACGTATACATGTAAAATGGTCTCCATTACGATGATATATTGATAAATGCACACTCTTTGACACAGCTGACAGTGACAGTCCAGCTGTAACGTTGTTCATTTGAAGCCTCGGAGGTTGGCGTTTCGATTCTTGCAGATAGCGCTTTTTTAACCTTTTGTAGTCATTTTTAAGAAAATATAAATAAAACAAACAAAACTTGACAAGGCTGGTACGTGGATTGCTGGGCCAGATTCTACTAGTACTACATATTATTCCTTATTAGACCCTACCAAGTTCTCTTTAATTTTGAATGCATTAACATATTTCTTTGGCCAAATACATAACTGGGCCCTTAAACTTGGCCTTTTTTGTCACTTGGACACTTAAACATAGAGTTGTTCCTATCAGACCCTTCAACTAAATCACATATGTGCCAATTAGACACTTTGTAGACCATCTGAGAAAAACTTTTATAAAAATTATTGGATATGTAATTAGCTGCAGTTGTATATTTGATAGCTTTTAAGGCTTTCTTCTTTGCTTATGAAATAGCTGCATTTGTATATTTGACAGCTTTGCTCTTTTGCTGAAGTACTATTTTTGTTAAAAGTTGTTAATGTCAAAATGCAACTTCTATCAACCACTTGTGCGTTCTAGTTTGTAAAGTTTTATTCTAGTAGCTTACAAGTGCCGTAAAGTTTCATAAGCACTCAATTATGTCACTACAAAGTGCTTATGAAAATTTTCATGGTATCTCCTATAATCGTACTTTAGTGCCGTAAAGTTTCATAAGCAAAGAAGAAAGCCTTAAAAGCTATCAAATATACAACTGCAGCTAATTACATATCAAATAATTTTTATAAAAATTTTTCTCAGACGGTCTACAAAGTGTCTAATTGGTACATATGTGATTTAGTTGAAGGGTCTGATAGGAACAACTCTATGTTTAAGTGTCCAAGTGACAAAAAAGGCCAAGTTTAAGGGCCCAGTTATGTATTTGACCTATTTCTTTTTATATTAACTATAGATCTATAAAACTGAGAAATGCATCATTTAGAAATACTGCACATCAAGTTAAAGGGTCCATATATTTTTCTAGTTTCTACTATTTCAGTAGAAATCAATCAATAAAAAAGAAAAAAATTAGAGGCACTCTTTCTTTCATTTCAACTACTTCTTTTTCGTTTTTCATTTTGGCCTACGACCTTTTGTTTTACTGTACCAATTTAAAGGAGTAGTTACTACTCTTCTTTTTATGTTGCGTGGTTATTCTTCTTTTTTTTATTCTCTACATTAGTTTTTTATGTGTGTTATTCTTTGTATAATTCAACTAGTAACTAAATTTGTTTTTTCTCACTTTTCTATATTATTTTTGATTTATACAATTAATAGTTTTATATTTATAAGTTTTTTTATGATTTAGAATTATATGTAATTTGATTTTGATTGGTTGCACCCACTCATCAGAAAAAAAAAAAAAAAGTTTTGTGCACCCACTCAGCTAAAAAAAAATATTTATTCCTTTAAAATTTAAAAACCCTTGACGAACATCATTGATATTGGGTATGTTGTTGTTATTGATATTTGAGAAGTGACAAATACAACAACAACAACTACTCAGTAAAATCTCACAGAGTAGGAAGAAGTGACAAATAAAAATGAAAATTTATTTTTAAAATATTTGACAACCGGAAGAGAAAGAGTACTAGTATTTCCATTGAGTAATTATTTTCTGAAAAAATATGACCCCATTACCCATAATAATAAACACTACTAGTAATATTAACGGTTCTCGAGGACAACAAATAGGAGGAGAGGGAGAACAAATTTAGTTATTTGGAAATTGAAAAGAAACCCTTGTGCAAAAACTGAAACTGTTAGATTATGATAATCCACCTCCGCTATTGTATAGGAGCACTCTTGTTTGATCAAAAAATTTTCCACCATCTGTCAAAATTATTCTCAAAACCTAACAGTGCCATCTTCATCTTCATCTTCTTCTCCTTCTACAATGGAAAACGAACTTCCGATTAGCAGACGTTTCTTCAAAGTCATGGTGCCTGGTTTCCATGCAAAACTTGTAAGATACTATTTCTTTTTATTTTTCCCCTTAAATAATCTCGACCCTTTTACCCAATTTTCTTTTGAATCCTGTTTTTAGGTAGTAGTATCAGTTTTTCTAACCTCCAAGACTTTGTTTCTCTAAATTCAATTCGTTTTTTTTTTTGTTTCAATTCACCAGCCAATTCCACCAGATTTTTGTTTGAAGCTAAAAGGGGAAAAATCAGAAAAAGGGACTTTAAAACATGGAAAGGGTACATGGAATGTAGAAATTGGTCGATCGAAGAATGGCGTTATGTGGTTTGATAAGGGTTGGGAACAATTTGTGCAAAATTATAATCTAAGAATTGGAGACTTTGCTGTGTTTGAGCACTTGGGTAATATGAATTTCAGTGTTAGCCTTCTTGATTCTACTGGTTGTGACAAAAAGTATTTGATGTTGGAAGATGGTAAACGACAACAACAAGTACCTTCCCAGGTGAAATCTCCAGAGTGCAGAATAGGTAAGTTTCCTAGATTGTTAATTTTCCTATATTGATCTGTAAAACACACAGTGTATTCCTCATATTAGTCACTTGTGGTAATAAATTTGACACCAACCAGACACTTTAGTCGCTTTCTTTTCCTAACATAGTAAGCTAGATTCTTTTGCTTGGATTTCCTACTGCTGAAGCTGATGTTCAAAATCTGTATTTAGGTATAGACAAACTATACTAGTAGTAGTTAAAGTAACTGGAACTAATTGTCAAAATTTTAGTTCAAACATGTGTTATATGAACAAATATGTCGTCTAATTGAGGGACATGTCTGTTATGAACAAGACAACATGCTTGTAGTAGTTGTAGGGGGGATGACATATGCTGCTGAGACGACCTACACTAATTTCCTGATTCGTCTTGTTTAGCACGATTACTGTTCTGAAGTATACTTTAGCTTGGTGCGATTGTTGTAGTACTACTATGGCAATCAAGAATTGGATTTGGAATAAGAAAGGTTTGATCTTTAATAACATTGCTAAAGCCACATCTATGATGAGTAATTTAGTTGAATGGAAAGGAAGGTAATCTGGAGGAGTGGATTTTCTTCTTATGTACATTTTGTTTTGGGTTTAATGCTCTATTTCTCACTTCTGTAGAGAAAAGGAAACCCAAGGGAGATGTACTGCTCCACCAATACGTGAAAGGAAGTTTTGAGTTTACGGCAAGAATAAAAGAATATAACGTCAGAAAACGTTCTCCTTATTTGGTGAGTTTTCAACTCTTCTTTTACTTTATTCGACCCTATAATAACAGCACAAACAATGAATATTTTCTAAATATATCCTATATGATCTTTTCCTGATTTGCTCTTATGACAGCATATACCCACGGAATTTTGTCATTCAAATGCACTCCTTCAGAATACAATCATAACGTTAACAGGTCCATCGGGTATATCATGTCCTGTGAGTCTAAGAATTTGCTCTGGTGGGAAGACTTTATATGCCATTATGACAACAGGTTGGCGTGACTTCTTTTTAAGCAACAAGCTAAAAGTAGGAGATGTTTGCATCTTCCAAATTGATCGCACAAATAGCGAATCAAAATCCATTACAATGAATGTCCGTGTCATGTAGGCTGTACCTTGTAAACTTAATTTCATTAGGTAAAGGTTCATTAATTGGCTGATCAGCAATGAGTTGTACTGCTAGCTGCTGCAGAGAAAATAGGCACAGCACGTGTTATCCCTAGCGAAAAAATGAGCATGAAAGCTGCATTGTCACAGCGATTTCCCAAGAGGCAGTTCTTCAGAGAGATGAAAGCTCTATTTTTGTGGAGAGAATATATAGCTTTTGCTACCGAAATCTGGCAGTAAAGAAATGCTGAGGTTTTCCCGTCTTCACAGTAGTACTTTGGCTACAGCCTGTGAGTTATGATATACTCGTTTGGCCTTGTACATTTGTTTAAAGGGGTGTATCCCCAGATTGTTTTATAGTATTTTAAAACATAATGAATATCTTGGGCATTCTGCCAAAGTCTATTAATAGTATTTTTCATATTTTTTCGTTCCTTTTATGAGAAAAGAAGTCTTATATTTTGTAAAATAAAGTTATTCAGAGCGTTTGCTCTATTTCTTATTATCTCATCTGCCTAGTTCAGATAAGCACTTCTGATCTTGATTCTGGTGTATCAGCTGCAGGACAGACTTGAATCAATATCTCCAATGCTCCAATGTAAACTTGCACATTATGTTTTGGCCATCATAGAAAACCTTCAAAAGAACTGAAAATCTCATTATGGATATGACACATTCTCTTAATGGTATATGTTGGTTTGATTTTTGGATGGGAAGAAAACAACAATGGATTCGTATGCTGATCCATTTATTGTTGTTCTGTTGTGTAGCTACTTCTATTTTCTGCAGAACTTTTCATTACAATAATTTGGCTACAAGAACGAAGACAAAAAGAACACTCCCATTTTCGTGCAGTATCATGAGTTTTTTATTACTATCAAATTTGGAGATTTTTTTTGTAATTTGAATTCTAGGGATATCTGTTCTATTAGTGTCATGGGTTTTATTGAAAATGCAGTGAAAAAGAGTTCGCTCTTCATAAACACAGAATTGAAAAGAGAAAGTAAAAGGAACATCACCCCAAACAGCTCCTATTTTTTGAACTCATCTTGAAACCTGTCTTGCGAAGAATGTTATCACTGATGTTTGCGAGACTTGTATGATGTTGGGGATAGAATCACGGGTTGCGGATCGCTCCATGTGGGCTGACCCAACTTGGGTAAGACAGATAAGGTTAAGAAGTTAAAACCTGCAGAATTGTTACCACATATTTTTAACCTCTACGATTACTAACGTGCAGAATTGTTTATATATATATTCAAGTAGGTTTTTTCATCATAATCAATTGTTTTATTGGCTAAACAAAATATGTGTTAATACCCTTGGTATGAAACCAATTGATAATTTACCTAAAATAACAATTAGGAAGATTCCAAATCAATGACCAGTAAAACATTTGATCCTTGAATATCTGTTAAATACTAAATACTGGTTTGTGATGAGAACATCTTTATTAATGATTAGATGGCTCTAAGTAGTTGGAGACTTATGTCACTTGATGTGATGGGCGATAGATCATTTTGAGTTTTAGCTTTTATTTTAGTATTCTGAGACCTCGATTTCACGATCCAAAGTGATGGGCCGCGACGGGCACCCGATACCTTACTTAACCGAGTACCAACGTAACATATCTTTCTTATTACATCATCACATACACGTGACATACGGGCCTAATAGGCCAACATAATCATTTATAAACTCAAAACATAGGCCGACAAGGCTGTACAATCTTTCACGTACATGACATATGTCTACAAGCCTCTAAGAGTACATATATTTCATAAAGATCGGGACAGAATCCCGCCATACCAAACAATACACGTCTAAATTATACTAACCAAACAAGCAACTCTGAAACAAATAGAGCGCACCAACATCGTCCGCTGAGCTGATAGCCTACTTGGAGGGTTCTCAATCTGTCTATCGGGACCTGCGAGCATGAAATGCAGCATCCCAGGCAAAAGGGACGTCAGTACGAAAAATGTACCGAGTATGTAAGGCACATAAATAAGTACATAACAGACACAGAAGAAATATAGAGTAATTGACTCAACCTGTAAGTCTGGATAGCTTTATAAATCATAAATTACTTTTACCGTCATGCATATGTGATAATAGACTATATAGATATTATTTACACTCCAATTGTGCCATGCTTATTGTGATTTTAAAGGCTAAATAATAACAAAATACTCTAATTGATATTCTTTTGCTTCGCAGGGATTAATCCAAGTTAGGAGAAGCCTATGGAGTTTTTTGGAGCCGAGAAGGTGGATAAAAACCAATCAAAAAGATCCCGAGCGAAAATAAGCAAGAAAGAGGCAATGAGGAATGGACTTGAAGCCACTGCCACCGTGGTTGGACCGCAATGGGCTAAGGAAGCGAGGCAGAATGTTTTCCTTTCGCCGCGGTCGCGCCGCGTTTTGCCGCGGCCGCGGTGGATTGTGTAATTACCCAGATTTTTGGGACTAAAGTGTAAATCGGGAAGAATTTATCACAATTCTTTATAAACTCAACAAACTCGCCCAAGCAAGGTTTAAACTTGTTTTTAGATTGATTTCGAGGCTAGAACAAGTGTGAGAAGAGAAACCAATCATTAGAGTTTTTCTATCTTCTCTTTGTTATTTTAATTGCACATTATGAATACTTTTGTAGTTTTATCTTGCTTTGTTAAGAGTAGCTAAACATTTAATCTAGGGTTGATGGAATCAATTGTTGGATGAAGTTTTGACTCAATTTTGTTATAATCAAGTCGGGTTTATTGTATGATTGTTCAACTATATTTTGTATGGTGATTAATTGAATGACCCCTTGATTAATCGTGGCTAATTGCCTTGCGTTGCTTGAGAAAGAATACTCGGTTAGACTGCTGTTGAACAATACCACTTTTGGATAATTGAAGAGATTCATTACTTGAATTTAAAAGTGGGGTTAAAGATAACGAAACTTTGGTGGGATAATTCAGAGCTGCATAATTATCAGCCAGAGTAGTTCGAGAGAATGCTCTAGTAAATTATTGTAGTTGATCGAGAGATAATTGCGGCAGCCCATAGCTCATATCCTCACAGAATGATACAGCGAGATTATAACAAAAGAGTTAAAGACTTAAACTAGCAATTGGGGAAATCAATACCCTAGACCTTTTTACCATTGAATTATCTTTGATTTAACATATTGTTAGTTTTAATATTATTCTGAATTAGTTGAACAAAAATAACCCAATATTTATTGATAAACATCTTGTATCTGGAAATTGTTTGAGCTGATAATAACATCACCAAGAGTTGTAATAGATAGGTTAGTTCCCTGAGGATTCGACTCTGAACTTAAAAACCGAATTATATTTGCAATGACCGCTTTGTCTTTTATAAGGCATAGTTAGGCGTGATCAATATGCGTATGAATGTCATGTCGTGCATACGTACATGTTTCATAATATCATCAACCTCTGTGGGCATCCCATCATATCATATCGGTCACTGTGGGCAAAATCATCAACGTGTACCAGTTGATTAGGTGGTGGTGCATATATAACGCCATAACCTTTCCCATATCCCATATACATATATATACATGCATATATACGTATATATAACGCCATCTGGTCACGGGTCAATGTAGATGACTGCAATGCATGAAAAGTACGTTAATAAAATCTTTCGGAATGTCATAAGACCATTTTGCCTCTAAGTAATATCATAAAGTAAACTCTTTTCAACTTTCGTATTTTTTCGAGACCCATGAACAGATGATAAAATTTTATGACACATGAAAATTCAAGAACATAGATATCTGTAATACTTCTATGAATAGAGTCATTCATGGAATTTGCGCATTTGCACATTTCGTTCATATCGTCTGGATCATGCCAAAAATAAAAAAAGGGATAACCTTAACATACCTATTTCTTGAATTATTTAATCGAAGTAAAGCTTCTGCTTCCATAAAATATGTTGAAACGAGAGAATGAAGCTTCTGCTTCTGAATTTGAACGAAATTGCTTGGAAAGAAGATTTCTAACGTTTTCCTTAGCTCCTAACCTTTCAAACTAAGAAAGGTAAAGTTTTCTTGTTGTGTTGGGACCTCTCACGTTTCTGCTCCTTACCTCAAACATGGATTTGGACTCCTCTTTTAGTTGTATAATTCAGATACCTTATAGATAGCCACCTAGGATAGTAGACTAAAGAGTCATTGTCTCGATTTTGTTGATTTTTGCCACGTTTTTCTTTGGGGGAGGAATTAATCTTGTCCACTCAATCTATTAATTGACTAGGTAATATCTCGTTACCTGATAATTAATCAATTACATGTATAATTAAGAATTATTTCAAATTACTTAAAATTTTACTTATTTTTAATATACTTTATATATTATACTATCGTGGTCATATGGTACCTTATATGATATAATTATCGGGTATTAGCTCGGGCCGTATTTTACCCAAAAATGCTAAATTTGGATAAAATTTATTTCTTTGACTTGCTCCCCCTTTCACCTTCATGAATTTACCAATCGCTTGTAAAATAGCATAATCCTTATAATCTTCAAATAATCTTTTACTTGGACTGATTTCAATTACCTTACGACAAATTTAACGTACAATACTTTAGGGTACAACATCGTCGTAACTTAATACTGCGAAGCGTAACATTACCGTAATGTAATATTGCTGGGGGTAACATCATCGTAATATATTACTGTAGAGCATAACATCAACGTAAAACTGCGGGGCGTAATACTCGACTAGCTCCATTTAGTGTTCCTTTATTTGCATGCACAGTCCGTGTCTCCTTCTGGAAAGTTTTTATGTGGAAAATTGAAGAAAATATGAAATTTTATCTTAAAAATAATTTGAGTTGACTACGGTTAATATTTTATGTAAACGGATCGGAATCAGTATTTTGACGATCGCGGTGACTCTGTATCGTGATTTCGGACTTGGGCGTATGCCCATAATTGATTTTGGCAGCCCGTAGAATCGTGTTAATTTGCCAAAATTTGACAATTTGAAGTTAAAAGGTTTGACCGTATGTTGACTTTTAGCTATGAAGCTCGAAATTTGATTTTTGGACTTGGAATAGGTCCGTTATGGTATTTAGAACTTGTTTGCAAAATTTGGTATCGTTTGGAGTTGATTTAATGATAGGATTCAAATTTATAGTTGTAATTTTAGAAACTCTTGAACTTTACTTTGAAATTCATGCGTTTTAGAGTTCAATTCGAAGTTTAGATGTAGTTTTTGTGTTTTGATCGTGCGATTGAGTTTGTATAATGTTTTTTGACTTGTGTGGATGTTTGGGTTAGAGCCCCGAGTGCTAGGATGAGTCTCGGACATGTTCCAAAATGGTTTTGAACTGAAATTTGACTGCTGGTGTTGCTAGTGCTCAAGTATCGCATTTGCGAGCACCAACATTGCAATTACAAGGTCACAGTAAGGGCTCGGTTGTCGCAATTTCCACATCCCCTTTACATTTGCGAAGTCTGCCAGATTTTGCCTTGGTTTGCAATTGCGAACATTTATTCACATTTGCCAAACTCTCAGCTCGTAATTACGAGGTCTCATGAGGCTGTCAGGGTTCGTAAATATGAGCCATAGTTCGCAATTGCGAGGGCTTGCAAATACAAACTTAGTGTCGCAAATGCGACATCTGTAAAAGTGCTGGGAGACGTAATTTTTGGAAATATTATCTCATTTTTGAATCCTAGACTCGGTAAAAGGAGGTTTTGAAGAGAGAATTTCATCTACAAATTTTTGATAAGTGATTCTAATCAATTTCTAATAATATTCCATCAATTTATCTTAGATTTTAACATCGAAATCACGTGAATTAAAGTGAAAAAATTTGTGAAACCTTGTCAAATTTTTGAAAAATAGTAAATTGAGTTTAGAAAGTCGATTTGGACTCAGATTTTGAAACTAATCACATATATGAACTCGTAGGATTAAGGGTAGTCGAAATCTACCTTTGGACCCAAGTTTTGACCGGACAAGCCCCGAATTGACTTTTATTGACTTTTTGGGAAAGTGTAAAGATCTTAGATTTATCTATTGTAATTGATTACCTAGCATTGTTTGATGATATTAAGTCGATTTTGATTAGATTCGATTAGTTTGGAGGTAAATTTTAGAGGAAAGGCCCCGGTTGAGCTTTGACTTGATTGCTGAACGAGGTATGTATTGGGTCTAACCTTGATTTGAGGGAATTAAGAACCTTTGAATGTTAGGTGAATTACGTGTGAAATGGCATATATGCGAGGTGACGAGTATATATACGCCGTCAAAATAGTTGTTTCCATGTTTTCTCGTATTTCATGAATTATCTCATTCCATGCCTTAATTGTTACATACTTTAATTGCTTTTCGTGCCGTAATTTGTTATTTGTCATTAGTTATTCTTGTATTGAATTGTTCGTCCCTTGCATGATTCTGTGATTATTTACTTCATGCCTTAAATGTTTTACTTACACACCTTAATTATCACGTACTTTACTTGTCGTGTTATTTTTGTAATATTTGTTGTATATCTTTGATTATTAAGTGGTTCATTTATTGCCTTGTATTCATACTCTTTGGTTGTAGAAATTTTGTAAATTGAATTATTGGGTTGTTTATGTTTATTGAAATTGTTTATGGATCGGGTTGCATGCTGCGACGGGAATTGAAGGATAACAAATTGAAATGGTGGAATAAGGGAGGATTATGATATTGATAAATAATAGTATAGTGTGATCGGGTTGAGCGCCACAATAGTTGTGTACGTATACTTGATATTGATAAATAGTGATATGGTATAATAAGAGAGGATTATGACATTAATTATGATGATATGGTGGGATCGGGTTGTGCGCTACAATAGATTGTATACGTGATTCCAGTGGCGTACACAGAAAAATTTTAAGCGGTGTCACCATTTTAGACGTGAACAAATAAAAAAAAAATTGTAATAATATCATATTTAAAAAAACATTCAAGAAAAAGAAATTATACAACGTACAAGCATCCTTCAATTTATAAAATGTATTGTGCTAGTAAAGTAGTACAAAAATATTAATAACAAAGGATGAGGCTATAGAGGTTTGAACTCAAGTCCCTGCTAAGAAATCTTCAAGTTTTGACGAGATAAGCTAGTTACCTCTTTATGCCAAGTGGTGTCACTTATTTGATATTACCGTTTTTCCTGTTTTTTCATTTGAATTATATATAAATAATTAGTAAAGATTTTCGACGAAGCGGTGTCACGTGACACCGCTTGTCCTAAGGTAAATCCGCCGCTGCGTGATTCTTGATATTGACAAATAATGAGATGGTGAAATAAGGGAGGATTGTGTGCGTATGGTGGGATTGAGTTGCGCGCCGCAACAAATTGTGTATGTTGTACTCGTTCTTATTGTATTAGTTTTCAACATTTTTATATGAAATTATGAGGTCTGTTATTCTAGCTCTCTGATTGTGAGGTTTGAGTTCATTTTCATAAATTAACTGCCTCACTTTCATTTTCTGTTTTCCTTCATTGTTATTACTATTATTACTGCATACATGTTATTGTAACTGGCCCGCTTTAGCTTCATCACTACTTCGTCGAAGTTAGGCTCAGCACTTATAGAGTAAATGAGATCGGTTATACTCTTGTGCAGATAGCGGAGTTGGTCCTAGCGGCATTCCGTAAATTTTCTCGGATCTAGTTATTGACGAAGACTTGAAATACGACTGCACATCATTCGTAGCCATGAAGTCCTCTTACCTCCTACCTTTACTGTTTTGCTGAGTTCCAAAACAATGTATTTTATTTAATTTATTCAAAGGAAAGACCTGGGATATTGTAATCTGGAATCTTTTCAATTTATAAGACTAACCATATAATAAAGAAAATGAAGTAGATAATTAGCTCTGAACATATATATATATATATCAAAAACGATTAACTTATGTAGATCAATCCCCTATCAATCGATTCAATCCTACAATTAATGTGTCATAATATTATTCAAATAATAAAAGAAATTAAAAGAATTTTATTCGTCCGTCCAATTCCATTCCCTCAATTATGCAGGAGTCATTGGCCAAAAATTTACACACCATAATGCCATAACTTACAAATAACAGAATATTGAATCCCTCGATTGAAACATTGCCATTTGAACCATTTTCAATCAATATTTAGCAGATTGGACTGAATCCCAAGTGACATTATCACCATGCATATTATTCTGCATCATCATTGGTGCCTTCTCTGAAACACTCCAAACTTTAACTGATTTATCAAGACTTCCACTATAAACCACCCATTTCTGATCACTTCCAGTGGACTCTTTGTCCTCCTCCACTGCTAGACATTTCACCGGTCCATTGTGACCTGTTAAAACTGAAAGCAATGTATGAACAGACTTTTCCCTTCTCCATACACATATAGTTTTATCTGCTGATCCACTGAGCACCAAATTTCCAGCAGCTGCAAGGCATAAAATTGCCAATTTGTGGCCCTTGAGGACTCCACCATGAGACAACTGTTTCTCGCGTTCCCAAAAGTTAACAACACCATCAGATGAACCACAGTAAACTATTGAACCAGTTCTGTTAACAGCCAAAGCTGTCACTGCACATTCTTGATTCAGAAGTGTCTGAACAAAAACATGTTTTGTGTTCTTTCCAGAGTTTTCCCTCTGCCAAACCTTCACTGTTCCATCTGCTGATCCTGTATACACTATGCCTTCCGCGCTGGTCACCACAGAGTTCACAGCATCATCATGGGCTTTCACTGATTCTATGCATTTTGAGTTATCAACGTTCCATACCTTAAACATGGGCGCATGCACGTTAAAATTTTTACTCTACACATAATACTAAAGCAAGAAATTGATATAGATAACATAAAGAAATTGATATGCATGTTTGTTTATTTCTTTAAATATTGACATTGCTTAGCTTGTGAAAAATTGTGTGTTTCGCTACTGACCTTAAATGTTCTGTCCCAGGAAGCAGAATAGAGAAGACCATGGGTTTGATCCATGCTCAAGCATGAAATGGCATCAACATGCTTGATCCATAAACCTGTCCTGTTACGCTTAACTTCCACATAATTGCTAGGCTTAATGGATGCCTTGAAAATGTCAAAGAATGATGGCAAAGTCCCAGAACGTTTATAAGTACCAGGATTCTTTGCTTGGATCTTCCAAACACGAACTTTTCCATCTTGATGACCTGTGAAAATTTTCTCACCTGAAATAATTATAGCTTTAACAAGGCCACTATTGGATTTGAATGCAGCAAATTCCTTCAAGTTCTTCCAAACGCGTATGTTCTTGCTATCTGATCCGGTGTAGAGAAGATCATTTTTTGTAGCCAAAGAATAAATGTGACCTTCTTCACGTACGAGTGAACCAATGAGTCCATTTTGAGGGATATTTTGGGAATTTCCATCTTGATTATCAAATTTGGACCAAGGGGATTTAGTAAAAGGAGAGCCTTGATTCCATGGGGACATCATCATAGGAGAACCTTCACCACTAAGACGATTGGCTTCATAGGCAGAGAAACTACTGTGCCTTGCATTGTAATTGTTATCCGCATCGTCGTGATTAATGTTTGTGGTAGATATGTTGGGATCTGAATGAACAATGTTGCCTAATTTAGGAGGCAAATGGTTTGTTTCAACAAACATTGTGGTGGTTAATTACTTTGGCCTTCTCTCTTGTCGTTGTGATCAGTTTCTATTTTCTAAGATCTTCCAGCATAAAGAAAAACGGAAACAATAGTTTTTACCTGAATTATTATGAGAAGAAAAGGCAAAGAAAAAATGGATGAATCAAGTAAAGAAGAAATAGAATGTTTGGAAGGGGATGAAGGGAAGGGAGAGAGTGGAAGAGAGATTTTGTAGGGAAATGCATTCAATTAATATACCGGAATTCCAAACTAGAGGCTATAAATTATGAGTTTAACTACAGGTCATCATTTTTTTAATTGCTTAATAAATATTGACTCATGAAACTAAATTAATAATACTTCTTGCATGTACCGACTAATGATAAGTTCTCGCTTTTTGCATTTGTCGTAAAATATCTAGTGGTCAGTTGATATTCGGGAGTAATAAACATGATAGCAAAAATGAAGTAAATAACAACAACAGCCCATATAATCCCACAGGTGGGGTCTGGGGTAAAATATACGCAGACCTTACTCCTACCCCGAGGGATAGAGAAGCTGTTTTCGGGAGACAAAAAAAAATAAAAAAATGAAGTAAATAAAGTTTAGAGATATATGAAGTGAGCTTCAGTGCAATAATGACTCACTTCATGTGCAATAATTGGTACGGTACATGAGAGGTTTAGAAGCTTATAAGCTGGTCAAACTGGCTTATAAACACTTTTTGGCTTATCTACGCGTTTGGTAAAATTAAAAATGCTTATAAGCTAAAAATAAGCCAAAAGCCATAAGTTGGTCTCTCCCAACTTATCAAATTTCAGCTTATAAGCACTTTAGGTTTGACCAAAATATTTACTATTCTATCCCTAAAATACTTCTTTTTAAACAAAACTCTTTGTATACCCAATTTTAGCTGCTTATTATTAATTTCAGCACTTTTATCCAGACACGTAACTGTTTATTTTTTAAATCAGCTTCAGCAGTTAAAAGTGCTTTTCAGCACATATGCTTATGAGCTACTCTAAATCAGCCAAGCCAAACATGCTCTTAGTCATATTATGCCAGACAACCTTTGGGTAATTTCATTTTAAATTTCGTTTAGCTTAAGGGCAGCAAACAGTAATGAAGGTCATCGGAAAATAATATTATTCAAATACTCCATCCGGTCCAAAATAATTGATTTTTTGGATATTTTCACGCAAATTAAGAAATTCACCTTTAAACTCGCATCGGTCTGGAGACGATCAATTATGTTAATTTTTTCTGTTTTAAGAGAAACATATTATTACTTCTCGGCAAGCATAGCTTGCGCGAGACCAACTGGTCATATATGACCTAATATATCATAGAAGTTGAAGTCAATCAATTTCATTCTTTGACTTTGGTGTATCATGATGAAGGATTTACACCTAAGCATTTAATATTTCATAGTAAATCTATCTCTACAGTATTTATCGTAAACGGTACAGGTGAATTAGTAACGTGATTTATAGATATGTGAATTGAATTGATCCAAAAATTTGAAGTGCGCAAGAACAAAAATTAGATTTTCAAAATGACTTAAAAGAAGTACAAGCCTGGTTGTGAATTTAGTTTCTTCGATAGCACAAATAAGAACAATGTTAAGAACACAAGAAAGAGAACAATTCAATAAAATAAGTGTTGAATTAGCTTTTGAGCACAGAATATTTCATGTATAGCTATGAATACAAGTTTAACTATTTATAGCTCTATTCATGGAGACAAGATCTCCAAATCAAGTTCTTCTTGAATGAGAATAAAACCCATATTGATGGATGCATAACGGTTGAACATTAATACAAAGACTCTCTGTTACAACTTCTCATTGAATGATGTCTTCTCCATCCGATGTCTTCCTTTCAAATCGTCGTTCCCGGTTCCAATGCCTTCAGAACTTATTCTGCACCGATCACAAGTCTCTATGCAATGCAAACTATTTGCTGACTCATATCTGACCTGTCTCTAGTTACATGTTTCATCTCTCTATTCATCCACCTGCCGCTAACCAGTTTTACTCCATACAGATAGTTCCTCTATTTTCCGGTGACAGACATTTTTGTTACCGTAAAGTAAATAAGACCGATTTTCTTAGGGGGGAAGTTCCTGAATGGTTTCTGTCATGCCCCAAGCATGG
>MU667773.1:58167-68495 GCA_026770625.1 Nicotiana glauca
GGGGGGGGGGGAGACCAGAACCCGGTGCCTCATCTATTCTTGAGTACCAACTTGCGACTAAGGGACTCTGAACATATAATGTCATATTTTGGACATGGGGCCACATTGCAAGATAATTTGCGAAGCAAAGTATAAAATTGAACGGAAATTAACACTGACTAAACATCAATATAAATCTGGGCCGACAAGGCTTTCATAACTACTACAGCTAACAAACCCACAAAATATACATACAAGGTCTACAAACCCAACATACAACACTAGCTGACAGGTTATGTCTACAAGCCTATACTGATGGATGTACTGTGATCGGAATAGGGCCCCGACCTACCCATAACCTATATACGTATATACACAAGATGTACACTAAAATCTAGATTTGGCAACTCCGAAGGACGTGAAGCTTACTGATAAAGATAAACTCGGGCAATACCTACTGAGGAGGTCTACCCGTCTGTCTGTCCGAACTTGCACGCATGAAATGCAGCGTCCAAGAAAAAAGGGACGTCAGTAACTAGGAGTCAAAGATGACTGGAAGCTGAAACTGAACTGATAATATAATAACTGAAAGTAACTAGGAGTCAAAGATGACTGGAGGTATACTTACCTGCTGATACTGACTCAACTCTCTCAATATAGTAAGTAAAATAAATGTCCGGCCTTATAAGGCTCGGTATATATATATATATATATATATAAAACTGCTCTATTGTAGTAGGCTCGCTTAGATGCGCTCGGCCATACTAGGCTTTGTATTCGGCCATGCTAGGCTTGCTCATAGGTGCTCGGCCACAGTAGGCTCGGGATATAACTTACTATGTGATCAGAGATTGCCCAGTAGGGCCTGCCCGCTGATTATAGCTCAATGGTGGTGAAAATACTGTAATACTGTTTATATATATAGACCCTTTGCTCGCTTGACCGGAAGAAGACAATACTCAATTGAATATAATTTGTTAATCCCCCATTAACCAGTGGGGAAATTCGGGTTACCACCTGAACTGGAACCTCTACCTCTGCCTCGACCACTACCAGCCGAAGACTGAGATTCGCGCACTGAAGGATGCACATACATAGATGATCTAGTTGCTGAGCTAGCTGGTTGTGCCAAACCCTCAGAATCTCTATTTGGTAAATCTCACATCATATGCCCCGGACGTCCACATGTATAACAAGCATCGAAATCGGCTCGGCATTGGCCCAAGTTTCCTTTACCACAGATGTCACACTACGGCAGAAATGACCATGTTTGCCCTGAACCTCGCTATTGCTTCAAACCCGACGCTCGTGAGCTCTCACCTGGTCCTAACTGAGTATAGCGATTATACCTGTAACCCTGTAACCGAGGTGGCGGAGGCCTAGGTGGCCGTTTGAAGTATTGGGGCCTATAACTACCCTGAGACTACTCCTGAGACCTGGAAAATCTCATCCTCTTATGTTGCCCTGGCTCAGTCTTCTCCGTACCCTACTGCCGACGCCTGCCCCTATATATATACTAGTTGGCAGTCTGCCCGGGCCCAAGGACCTTATTAATTTTCTATTTAAAGCAAATTTGAACAAAATCTATGGCCTGATTCAAAATGTTTGAAAACTAAGAATATATCTAATTAACTTTATGAAACTAATAAAAAATTTATAATGTGGGTGCGTAAATCAAAATATAATTCTTCTTGTTGCTGCAATTCTATCAGTTGTATTAGGTCGCTAATAGTTTTTTTTTGCATCAGAGACTATAAGCTGATCGATCTGCAGAAGTAAAAAATGTCTTAGCACATGTGCGTAATACAAATTATCAAAATGAATAGCTATTGATTTGTCTTCTAAAGCCTCTGCAGCGTATAACAATCAAAACCACACAAGACTAAAAGACAAGTGTCACACATAAAGTGAATTTTATTTTTGTAAGCTCAGGCATAAGCTCCTGAATTTCCTTATCAGAGACATATTGTAGCATTATCTTACCATAGTTGTAAACATGGTAAGGTAAAGTCTCACAACTGCCAGTAAACATAAAGAAAATATCATCATCTTTGGTCTATATATATATAGTACAAGTAAGATAAGAAACATTATCAGTAATTTGGACATACTATAAGCAGTGACAAAAATAAACGATGGCTTACCAGTATATTGTCTTCAAGCTAGTAATTAAGTTTTTTTGCATTCAATTGTTTAGAGTTAGTACGAGGGACTTTAGTTAATAGAATGGATTCAAAATTACGTAAAGTCAAAACTACCCAATTAAAAATTACCGGATTATTCTTCGCCCGAGCAAACCAAGAAATTAAAGCCAAAGATCATAATATAAATCAAATAGAATGTTTAATTCATTGAATAATTGTTCTCAACAACAAAGGCCCTTATTCTCAAGGAAATACACAAAAGTTGGATGGGAGGAAGCGAAAATCCGGGCGGAACATAACTAATGTGATAACTACTTTGGTGAAGTACATAAACTGAACTGTCTCTGAAAATAAACACAGTCACAAAAAATAATAGAAGTTTACATAAAAATTTATTTCCGTCAAGATAACTTAAAAGGAAATGACATATTAGTTTACCTGTAAATCTAAAATATTGAGGCGACAAAGAACTTATAATATCAGCATAATCATCCTCCTTCATAATGACTGACCAGCACCAATACAAATGCCCTTGTACCCTGCATCAATTCATTGCGAGTATAACTGAAAGTTATTCCAAGACAAAGCAAGCTAAGAAACTCCGCCACATATGTTGGTGGTATCAAAAGGACAATAAATATTTTAATCTGCAAATTTAGGAACATCTGTTTTCGGACAGTGATTTTTGATGAGTTTTAGGATTGAAAAATTAGTTAACATGTATTGTTGGTCACTGAATAAGCTATTTTGTATGTTTTATATTTTTATTTTAACATGAGAATTATGATTTTCTTATTTCCCATCAAGAGAGTTCCATTTCCAAGGCTTGGTGAAAACATAATTTCTTCTTTTGGGTTTTCTATCAGGATACTAATATAAATTTCTTATTCTTTAGCATGGAGTGCATAGTACTATTTAAGTAAAGAGAAGAATGAATGTCTTAAAGCTTAAGCTGAAAAGATTTCTTGATCACTGCCATGAAACAATATCTTTTACCTTGAGATTCTCTGAGGTGATCTACAATGACTTTATATCTTTGCATCCGAAATGCAGTACATGGCGATGAAAGAATTATTAAGTGTACTAAAAGACCAAGTAAAAATAAAGCTGGCCCTTAAGATCCTGTATTATAGCCTTTACATTATAGCATTTACAGGAACCAATTTGGAACTCCAAAGTTTCCCCTCTTCTTAAAAAAATCTCAAAGATTTTTTCCTTTCACACGTTCTTTCACCAAACTAACATCCTCCGATAATGACTTAAAGCCATAGAAGTAGCAAAATTATCCAAATGGGCAGTTGTAGAGTGAAAATCATATTTAACAACTCAAAACCATATGAATAACGTACACATTCACTTTAACAAAAGTGAAATTAAACCTGAAGAAATGGCCTCATATTTTATCAAGAAAGGATTTCACAAGAATGCTTTAATCAAGAGTGGTGGTGAAAAATGAACCATGTGTCCTATAGATTTCCAAATAAAATCAGACAACTAACGGAAATTTAATATAGCAAGCAATGGCAAATCATTGGTAGTCAACACTTTATAGAACTTTTAATATCCAAAAAAAGAAAGACCAAAAGCTTATAATGGTAAAGGTTATAAACTCGCACATGATTCCAAATTCTATAAGCTGTTTATCCTTATTGAAAAATGGCTATATTTTGTGTAATGAAGATTGTGATTATAATTAGATTGCAGCTCAAGCAAAATGGATTCTATTTTGTTTTTTAAATTTAAAATCCGGAGAAAGAGTAGTAGTAGTATGATGGATTGTTTGAGGTATCAAATGTTGTGTTGTAACTACACGAACAACACATCTCAGACTTAATGCTTCTATGTCAAAGCAAGTATGTAATTCTAAAGGAGTTAAAACTTACTTGCATCAATTATTGTATCTTCCTTGAAAGATGAAATTATAACTTTGTAAAAGGAGTCAAAGTGGGAGAACATTTCTTTTGAGAATTTTCTCCTGGAAGAATCATATGGTAGTGAGCACACGAATTGTAGGACGGCAAAGTAGGAAAATTTCAAAGAAAATCTTATGAATAACTTACATCTGGGAAAAGTGAAGGTCCTTCAAAGTTACTGTCAATATATCTAATTAGATCCATACTCTCTCCCTTAACTTCATTGTTGTGTTCCAATGATGGTATCTGTGCAAGAAAAGAAATAAGTTCTCGGAGCTGCCTTGGGATGGAAAAGGCGAGCACATGGATCAGCACAACAAAGTGACAGTGAAGTGTGATGCAATGAACAAATATGTATATTGTCACCTAAACCTGTGAGTTAGCTACCGTCAGCTAAACAGGTGAAGTGTAATGCAATGAACAGTTGTGTATATTCTAACTTAAATATGTAATGTTTTTCTACTGTAATTTGCAATCTTCAATAGCACTTATATACACTATCTGTTGCAAGATATGCACTGGCAAAGATATGATTTAAATAAAAAAGAATGCAGAAATTTGGTTAATGCCGATATTTAATTTATTCTATGGCAGGAAATAATGTATGTATGTTCACGAGAGACATTAAGTGCAATATGTTCATCTCAATTGAGAATATTTTCAGAAGTATATTTTGCTGGAGTGTTTCTTTTAAGTTAATATTTATTTGAAACGCTTGAGAGAAACTTAAAAGGAAAAGAGGAGCAGGACGAAGGTCAAATCTCCATTTCCACTTCGTCACTAAGATTATACGGTGAGATATACCTGCTGAATGTTCCTGTCCATCAGGTTTAGGTTTCACAAGTTATCTAGTGGCTTCCTTTGAAACGTTGCTAGCTTCCAGAGGAGCATTCATCAATGACTGAGATTCCATCTTCTCCATGGCAACTGCAACTTCTTTTTCTGCTTTCCTCTCAGCTTCTGGTGTTGCAACTTTTGCTTTTTCAACTGTTTCAGCTTGTAGCTTAGCCTGCATCTGATATAATAACACCTATCATTATCCACAAGAATAAAATTCAATAAAAAACAACTGCTTCAATTGTTTATAGAATCCTTAAAAAATAAGCGCATGTTACTAAGTCACACAATTCCTTTGGCAGTAGTTATCAATATACCATCATATTAGAGTTAGCAAGTTTCGATGAGTTGCATCGTCTAATTCTTGTCATTTAAGCAAGTTGTGTGTATGATCTATCAAATAGCTCTTTACATTTCTGCATGATGTATGGTATCTGTTCGTGCAACAGTAGTCTAAGGCACCTACAAAACAACTGATCATCAATTGAATGAGAAGTAAAAATTGAATTGAAACAAATAGAGAAGATGAAAACAATTTTACCAACAGAATAACAGGAACCAACTATTACGAAAACTAAAAGGGAAAAAAGAGAGCATGTCGAGTTCCTAGACATGTGAAACTCTAATCATGTTTTTTTTAATTTTATGTTTGTTAGTGTCTACTTCTTTTCTTCTCCTTTCATATACTCCTCTTGCTGTTCGGGCTTTCAAAAAATTTCCAACACAACACAACACAGAAGGCAGTTTTTATGTTAAGGAAAAAATAATATAAAATAATAGAATAATGTCTCATTATCAATATTTATTGAGCCTTCTGTATTCGTATTCATAATTGCAAGGTTTCAAGTATTAGATGCATCTATTCAAGAGGAAATTCACTTACCTAACAGTTGATGCTCTGTTCAAGCAGTAGTACAACTTCAGAATTTGTATAGAAGGATTCAGGAAATCGAGAAATATCAGCAACCATCTACATGATAATAACTTAACTTTTAAAGCATTGATGATCAATTTTTTGCAAAATATTGATCAGTTGTAGGTCAAATCTCCAATAAATTACTGCTCATAGTATAACTGTCAATTCACAAGAGGGACGCTTCAATGATTTCATCATATACTATATTCTGTGTTGTATGATCATCGTTGCTATCAGGTATAGGTGGTCGGATAAACATTTTCACCGCACTTAAATTTTTTGCTCGCGATAAAGCAACATAAAGCTGACCATATGAAAAAATATGCTCCCACAAATAAATTCCAACATAATCTAATATTTGACCTTGAGCTTTATTAATAGTCATAGCAAAATATAATCTAATCGAAAATTGTGTTCTTTTGAAAGGAATAGGTAGTTTTTCATCTTTTGAAGACAACAACGGTATTCTCGAAATAAATACGTGCATGTTTTTTGAATCATCACTTGCAATGATCAGTCGTTTCAATAGTTTCATCAAATGCTACATATGTTCTAGATTCACCTAAAAATTGCGTTATGAGCATATCATTTATTTCGTCAAACAAAATTATTTTTTGTTGTTGAGATAACACGAGAATTTGTCGAAGATATATCACAAGTAGATGTATACAAATCCGGATAGGTAATTCTAAATAACAGATTCAATGATTCTTTTTTACTTATAAAAGGAATAATGAAACAATCAGGAATTTCAATCTTACCTTGAAAATTTAGTTTTTCTTTTCCGCTCCCTATTCACATCAAATAGTCACAGAAAGCAGGATCTATTCTTGCTCGCATGTTTACTGATAATCACAACTTTTTAAGTTGGTTCCAAATTTCAGAACATAATAAACTTTCTTGTATGAATCTTCTTTTTTTCACTTCGAACAACTGGAAGAGTTTGTCTAAAATTACCACCAAAGACGAAAACTTTTCCACCAAAGAGTATCTTTGTATCCATTAGATGTTTCAGTAGTAAATCAAAAGCTTCTATCAGCTGTTTTTTGGCCATAGGTACTTCGTCCCACACGATTAGTTTGGCATCTCGTATCAATGATGCAAGTGAACTTTTCTTACTGATATTACAGGAGAAATGTTTATCAATATCAATAGAAAATTTAAAACGGGAGTGAGCAGTTCTTCCTCCTGGAAGAATTGAAGCTGCGACACCAGATGTTGCTGTTGCTAGAGCTACGAGTCCTTTTGATCGTACAGTAGCCAATAATGCACGATACAAAAACATTTTACTAGTTCCTCCGGGACCATCAATAAAAAAATCTCCACATTTATTCTTAAATATTCTATCAAGGATTATATCATATGCTTTTCGCTGATCATCGTTCAATTTTGTTTCTAATAACAAATCCTCTTCTTTAACAATTATATTTCTTTCAAAATGAGAATCTTGAGCCTCTCTTGCAGCAGAAGAAGCTAAAATTATTTCTGGTATGAGTGTAAATTCGTTTATGTCACGACCCATTAAATATAGAATGTCATTAATATGATTTAAGGTCATATGGCGAATCTGTCTTGCATTTAAGTTTGGCAAAATCTTGAAGTCTTCGGACATAGAATCTTCAAATTGATTCCAAAGTTCTTTCGGGTTAGCAGGATTACAATATACAAGAAGTGTGGCAAATAAACGTCTCAAACTATAAGGCATCTGATATCTTACAACTTCTGACATACAATCAACCAAGTTATTATCACATTGTAATAAGCCTCATTTTTCTGCTGCTTCTCTAAATGTACTGCAACATACTCCATTTATGGTTGGCAAATCTTGGTATGATTTTGGTCTTCTAATATTCATTAATAATAATATAAGATAGTACCTTTCTCCTTCTATTGGATGGCATGTGACTATACGTCCAATAACATCACCTTGTTTTCGACGTGTCCACATTCTATATTGTTTGGACTATACAAAGTATTCCAGAAATTCCTTGTAGAGTAAATTTAACTTCTTTGCATCCTTATTTTCTCTGTTCATAACAAAGAACTCTATCAATATGGTTTTTCTGATCATGGGGTTATTTACAATTAAATTTATCGCCTGTGTGCTTTTAAAAGAGACAAATTATTGTCCATCAAGATGTAGGTGAAGATGGTAAACAAATGGAGTCATTTCACTAATCGAAAAACCAAATAAATGCCAAGTTGCCTCTGGTGGAGAAACCCATCTAGTAGATTGATATTCTTTGATCTCATCTATTTCAATATTTGGATCATCACCATGTACGAAAAAGGCAATTGTATCATGTCATTTACAAATATACTTATAAAGGTATTTAACAACTTTAATATCTGAACAAACTTCAACATTAATATGACAGTTAAATTTACTCAATAGATATGGATTGTAAGGAACGACCCATGAATTATCAAGAAATTGGCTTCTAATATTTGCAAATTTACCGTTATTTCACCTTTTATAAATTGGCTATCCATTTTTCCCCTTATATCTATAATCAACAAATTCTTTTGGATATTCGAACTTACAATATTCGCTGTTCTTCATACAAGGACATTTAGGATTTAAGCTACCATAAGGTCCCTGCATCATATGTTTAGTAACAAGTGAACACAGATAATCATTTGTATCAGAGTCAGGCAGTTCAGCATAAACAAATTTATCATAAGCTTCTGGAGTTAATAATTTATATTCGTTATTAAGTATGATAAGGAAATGAGCATGTGGAAGACCCTGCTTTTGAAATTCAATAGTGTACATAAAAGCAGAAACTTTTCCAAATATATTTCTCTTCAGTATATCTGTTTTAAGCTTCTCTAGCTTAACTCTAAATATTCGACTAATTAAATCGGGCCTATTTTGTTCCTCATCTGTTACCAATAAATGTTCTTCTATTTCTGGCCATGATGGATTACATGTCATTGTTAAATATATTTTAGGTTTTTCAAAATTTTGCACTAACGTATTAGCGTCCATATATCGTTGGTGCATATCTTTAGGACCTCCTATAAAATTTGCAGGTAAAAAACTTTGTCTGCCTATGTTACATACTTCTCGCTCACCATGTCTTAGATATCAAGAATCCCCGCTAACGCATCAATTCGAAATAAATCTTGATTAAATGAATAGAAATTTAACCTTTGAGGCTCAATCTTGATGAATACGTCAACTGATTATTGTTGGAATACTTTTCCAGTATGTAAAACCCTATTTTCTTCGCCATCCCTCATTTGGAGCTTGTAACAATAATACTCATGGCATGACACAATATTTCTTTTTTGTTTCTTATTTTCCAAAAGTTCTGCTTCCATGTCAAGTAGCATGTCAACTGAACACATGTTTTGTACACTTGGTAGCTGTTCATTTTCACAATAAGTTCCGTGGCTAATAGTATTATTTGTTTGAATAATCTTTTTAATACCACAGTGCCATCCGTTTTGTCCATAAGGAAATAACAATGGATATTGCAGTGGATCATAACAACCGTAGTAATAATTTACCAATTGGCTTTTATTACTATGTGTATAAATTCGAATATGTGGTAGAGAAATCTTAGAACTACTTCCATCATCTATCCATATTGGTGCTACTTTAGATGATGTTGGTAATTTATATGTTCTTTGATCTAAACCAGAGTCTGACTTAAGTGCAATATAGAACTTTTATAATTCTGGGATATCTATTAAAGATTTCAAAAAGATAGAATATGGATTAACTTTTAATGTGTCTATCAAAGTTGTCACGACCCAAAATTCACTAAGGGTCGTGGTGGCACCGGACACCGCTGTCAGGCCAGCCAATTAGATTAACGATTTAAAAATCCTTTTTAAATACATCAAATTTCAGAATTTTCCTTCCATTTTTACAAATAAAAGGGTTTTGCTTCAATTCAAATTAACAATAACAATTAAATCAAACTTTTCGAAAACCATCCCAGAACCCGGTGTCACAAGTGCATGAGCGACTACTGATAATGAAATAAAATACAACCTCTGTCCGGAATACAATGGACAGGAAATAAATAATCAAAGTACAGAAAGGAACTACACTAGCTGCAGGCCGCCTTGCAATTTGCAGCTCACCTAGTCCCTGAATCGTCCGTGCTGCTGCGCCCAGTAGGTCGCTAAAATGAAGTATACCTATGCAACAAAAATGCACAAAAGTGTAGTATGAGTACGTAATCATCGTGTAGTCAGAGAGTGTCCTGCCTAATCCCGAAGGGGTAGAGACGAGATGGTCAACTTTGACACACTCTAATGGTCCAATGATCATTTATTCTCATTTCACATATTAATCCGTGGATTTATTCTTTACGGACATGGTTCTAATCAAATAGAGGAAACAAATAAACATGTAGTTCTTTCATAGGAAAATATTCCAAATTTCTCTTTAAAACATAAGCCAAATATGTTTAAGCCACAAAAGGGCAGCAATAACTTAATCAAGTTCAGGAAGCAACACAGGCATGCGCAAATCATACCGAGGCGACGGCCCGATCCAACAGAAATAAATGTGCACTTGCC